>CBVK0100020764.1:0-36072 GCA_900067695.1 Picea abies
CAACCATGGAGACCAAATTCTGTCATATTTAGTAGAAAATATATCAATAACTAAGAAAAAATTTGTAGTAGGTGTAGATAATAATCATGTTTATGACTATATCAAAACATTCATATTAGTAAATTGATGTTCTTGTCAATTTCTACATCAATCGATAATTTTCAACATTGCCCTTTTTTGCACTTTCTCGAGACTTGGAATTTTTTTATTTGAAATGGCTCTCTCAAATGGAGCAAAACTAGAAAGTATTCAATACAACAAAGTCATCTGAATTATTGAGGAAACAAAATGTTGACTAGTATATTTTTTCTAGTTTGGTGATATTAGGTCCCTTTTTATCCATCAAATATCCCAAAAATCCCCAAAAATAGTCTTGGAATAAAGGATTTTGGCATGTTTTTGCATCTCCATTCCAACCCGTTAGGAATTTGGTCAAATGCTTCGTTGGGTGTGTTTATGTCTACTCTTTTTACTCATTAAACAAATTTCAACATCAACATGGCTTCTATTTGTGAGTACCACCTTGTTCATTAAAACCTCTCAATTCCATTTTATGGAATTCTGGAGATAAATAAGAAAGTGACTACTCACAATTTTTTGTTCCTTCTCACAAAAAACATACCCCTGAAATTTCAATAGGTTTTGAGCTTCCTTTCTCCTATTATGGCCAAAATAAGATTTTGTCTTCAGAATTTTTTTAAATAATGTTTTTATCTTATTGATGTGGCATTGTAGCTAACATGGCATGAAACATGCCTACTGGCATGGATGTTGGGTCCTACGTGTCCTCATATATGTATTCCAATTGATATTACCTTACCTCTTCGCATGCCATGTCAGGTTATTGTGGCCCCCTTTATCTCTCTTCACTTCACTTTATTGATTAATGAGGTCCACCAATACCTTTTCATCCTTTTTTTGCCACTTGGAACATTTCCATTAATCAATAAGAAAGCGAGTCCCTATTTCTCCTCGAATCCTCCACCTATCACATTGTCATAGGTTGATGTGATGGGTAGGGATCCCATCTCTAACAACACTTTGTTGGTTCACATATTCCCCATGCTTGATCTTAGATCAATGATTGACATCAATTATGGGAGCATAACATGTCACAAATTTAAAATGGTTCATAGCTTTGTAAACTAATTACTTCCCAAGGAACACACATCACCTTGAAAAAGATTATGGGGGATTTGCAATCTTGTTCCATAACCTTCATAAACCACCTTTGCCTCTTGGTTTCCCCACCATAGTGGATGCTACCTCATGGATTCCACCTATGCACCTTGATTCCACCTATGCACCTTGACTCCACCCGGCAGGAAAAAAAACTACATTTGGGAGATCACCTCCAAAGATGGATGTATCCATAAAGGACAACATGATTTAAAAGTTGCAGCAGTTAATCATTTCCATCCATTCTTTGAACAGAACACATCAACAAATTTGCAAACACAAGTCTTGGTGGCTAGACTTTTCACACATTCAGTAACATGAACAGAAGCTCATTCTCTTGACATAACTTGTTCTTTACTCGAAATTTTAGTTTCCCTCAAATCTTTCTCTAAGGACAAAAGTCCATTCCCAGATGGCCTAGACTTTTGTCCTTAGAGAAAGATTTGAGGGCAATTGAGCCATACACCAGGTATGGCCATGTAGCCCTTTCATTAAGCGAAGAAATTTGAATAATATGGGATTTCAAGGTTGATTAAAATAGCTTCTAAAGTGATCATGGCAATCAATGAGCCACAAAATTTAATTCCTTCTTAGTGTAACAAAAATTTCATGGGCCTTTGAAGGATTCCCTATATTGTTGCATGCCCCATGAATGAGGGCATGTGATTCTCCATTTTGGTCAAATTAAGATTTGACTATTGTCCTCCATGATTTTGAACTTATAAAGTAAATTATAGCATGATTTGTGATTTAATTGGCACAAATCACTAAGTATCACAAGTGGACAAAACTAACATGATAACAAAACCCTTGGTAATTTTTATGAATTCCTTATAAAGTCATTATGGAAATGCCAATTCAAATATTTGAGTATAAATTACACATGATAGAGAAACACATTTCTAAAATCAACAAAATCCCTTTGTACTTTTTTTAAGTGCTTGGTTTAAACTCAAGAAAAACATTACAACTTTCCTAATGAGGTTGTGCACAAGCCTGCCTAGTTGTACTGGTGAAAATAACACTTTGGAGTGAAAGCTACTCAACACAAACACCTTCTTTAGCTAAGATGTTACAATAAGAGGGTTTAGTATTCTTTCAAAGACGATCTTATATTAATGAGTGCTCCTAGATTCAAATTCTTATTCGTGCCTCTAAGGGAAATGAGCCTTGGTGGGTGCCCTCACATGCCATTTTTTAATCATTGATTTTCCTGATTCAAGATATATCACCATGACACCCATGTAGACCTTCATATATATAACCTTAATTTTAACAAAATATCACTGTGACGTGCCATTTTTTAATCATTGTTTTATCATTGATTTTCCTGATTCAAGATATATCACCATGCCACCCATGTTGACCTTCATATATATAACCTTACTTTTAACAAAATATAAATGTACAGAGGGAAGGTGGAAGAAAATATAAGTGAAACCTGTTGCATAGGTGGGAAATGAATAATACAAATGATATTTTTTCACATGGTCGTGAAACACAGAATTGTTATGATTGTTGCTGGTGTCTAGATTGTTATAGAAGTGAAAGTCAATGTTTTGTGACAGTTCTAGATCATTGAGTTGTCTTCCATTCCATCCTTTAATGGGTTTATTTTGTCTACTATTCTGTACAATTGTTTCCTAGACACATAACAAATAAATAATGGCACAGATGGAAATAATTGTTTCCAATCTGAAATGCTCACACCTCATTTCTTGAGAATACTCTACCTCGTTCCCTGAACCTGAGACAAAACATATAAATGTTATTATACCAAAAGGGCAGATATGAGAACATTCAGGCACACCATTATTGTTTCTCTCTACAACAATTACAAATTTAACATTGTTAATTCCATATATGAGTGCATGCAAGATTTCATTGCACCTGAAATATTTTTGAAATAGGAATAGACAGAAACTGACCCTGAGAGAGCCTAGGAGCTTTCCAGAATCCAAACAGTTGCCATTCCCACAAAAAACAGAAAAGCATTTCCCAACTCTTTCAAATATTTCAGTGTGTCTCTTGTTCTATCAAATTTTGATGTTTTTGCAAAGTCTAGGGCCCATAATGAGAGAATGTTTAAAGACAGGGCAACTCCTAACAAACCCTAAACTCAAGAATTAAAAATAAAGAAAACTCAAGGATCAAAACATGTTCCCTATTCTCCACAATTTGTTGTTTTTTCACTGCAGCTTTTGTTATATAAAACATTTCACTCCCATTATCAATTCAAGCTTGCCTCAAAAGCTTTTCTACTGAGCTAACCTTTTTTATCCTCTACATCTAGTTTTTCACATTTAAATTCTTTCATACATAAGCAAGTACACTCCCTTACTGATCAAAGGTTTAGGGCTTCAAAAGAAAAGAAGAGACAAAATATTTGAACTTGAGGACGATGAGGAAAACCACTAAAAATCTCAGTGGTTTAGGGCTTCAAGTTTGGGGTGAATATATGGATGATATAATACATATTTGTAAACACCATTTGGTTCCAAAGGTATCTACATGGAACATTTTCGCGGCAAAGTGACAATTTGCTCCTCTTGTAGAAGGCCTCTCCAATGAAACAAAATATGAGCTATGCAACACTTAGGTACCAAGAAAACTGACTGGGATAAAGAAGAGACAAAATATAGGAACTCTAGGCTAATGACAACAACCAATGAGAAAAATCAACAGTTTAGGATGGTTTGGGGTTTCAGGTGTATAGCTAGATGACACATTACAACTTTGTACAAATTATTTGATTCAATGGTATGTAACTGCCCCAATTTCACGACAAAGTCACAATTTTCCCCTCTTGTATAAGGCCTCACCAACTTGGCACCCGGAGTCAGACCATATCCCAATGAAAGAAATCCCCATCATAGTATCACAACTAAGATTCTAGGAAGACAGTGAAACAACATAGAAAGAACACTACAGATTGCCAAATAAACAAGACATACAAAACGACTACTCTGAGAGAACATATTCTGGTATGTAAGTATGCCTGTAAAAGGGATATGCTACAAAGTTTTTTCATAACTCTACATGGTTGTAAAGTGTGAAGTCAAATAGAAGGTTTAGTGAAATAGTGCAACAACTTAACTCCTTTGTGTCGCTTACATCCAACAGATTATATATCCAATTCTCTTTTCCTTATTCCTCACACTCCTAGTGATTTTTGAAATACCCATTTAAGAAATTTTAAGCAAGAGAAAAAAAATGACACCAACCCCACAGATTATTATTGTTGTAAAAACTCATGTATATCAAATATCTATAGTGCTTAACACTCCCTTGTTTGGGCCCTACAAACCCTAACATCTACAAAGTAGGAAACTCATTGGCCACTTTTTAAACTTTTCCCAACATCCATACTTCGAACTTAACTCCATTGGAAACTCTAAAACATCACCCATCATGCAAATTCAAAATTTGTGCCATTTGCCCTCTTATAGTTGCTCGAGACATTTATAGACTAGGTCATTAGGCCTCTTCCAATATTTGGACCATGTTTGAACATTAGGGCAAAATTTAACTTCAACCCATTCTTGAACTTTGGGCCATTACAAATCCATCCTACCACTTTTTAAACTCCATCTAATAACAATACTTTGAACGTAAGCCCCTTGAGCATTCTGAAACAAGGATAATGGGCCACTTTTGTATGGGGGCATTGAGCCATTTCAAAAGATTGGGCTTCTTATGAACTTTTTCAAAACTTAATAGGAAGGCCATGATTTCATCACTTGGACTTACAACTTTACGCAACTTTATGCAACATGCAACTTTATGCAACAATGCAACTTTCTTCCCCTAGACAATCCTACAAAGATTTAAATAGGACATAAAAACCTTATGTGAATGTACCAATGGTTCCAAATGAAACTATATTGCAACTATATTGAAACTTATGCAACTATATGCAACTAGGTGTGGAAATTTCAACTTTATGCAACTTTATGACGGATAGGTGTGGCAATTTCAACTTTATGCAACTAAATGAAACTATATGCAACTTTGTTGAAAGTGAGACGTGTTGTAACTATATTGCAACTTATGCGACTATATGTAACTTATGCAACTATATTGCAACTTATGCAACTATATGCAACTTATGTAACTATAATGCAACAATCATAAGAAGATTTAAATAGGAACTAAAAACCTTATGTAAACGTACCAATGGTTTCAAATGCAACTATATTGAAACTATATTCTCAAATATTGGTGAGTGATCAAATGCAACTATATTGCAACTTATGCAACTATATGCAACTATATTGAAACTTATGCAACTTATGCAACTATATTGCAACAATTTCGTATGCAACTATATTTAACTATGGAACTATGCAACATGTAACTTATGCAACTTCAACAACTTTATGGAACTTATGCAACTTTATGCAAATTATGCAACTTCAACAACTTTATGAAACTTATGCAACTTTAAGCAACTTTATGCAACTATATTGCAACTATATGCAACTACCAAAAAACGTCTATTGGCACGATAACTTATCTTCTTGTTTCAACGAGTGTAGGTACCACCAAATAGGTATCTGTCGGATCTATCTCCCTCGAGTGATGATCAAGATATAGTAAGAGAGGTTGAAAGTGAGACGTGTTGTACTAGATCTACCAGTTCTAGATCAATTAGGTTGGAAAATGTAAGGAAACGATTTCGTACCCGCATGCAATTTTTTATTTGCAACGGAGGGTCGTGTAAATATGATGCTGAGAGCATAGGTGACATTGAGTTTCCCTTGAGTTATAAACATCTAGTGCAACGATGGGAACTTAAGGAGCTACCTGAAGTGGACATAGATTTCTTCATCAGCGGGAGGATGTATCGCATTGCTCCTTCGTCCTTACATGGATTGGGGTTATTTTCCATGGATGACATAAAGGTCAGCTATGGCACTGTAACTGAATTGATGGAGTATGTCGGACCATTATACAAATACAATCACTGGTTGATGTTGGTCCGATATATGCAAAGTATGTGGAGATACGGATTTCCCGCAAATTATATACAACTACTAGATAACAATCAAAATAAAGGGGCAACTATGTATATTGATGGAAGGCCAAAAGCTACTGGAAACATTGTGGACTTTATAAATAGTACACGACCAGTGGAAAAAACTAAGAAACCAAATTGCATATTTGAGGCACGTAAAGGAAATCATATATTTGTATGTGCAACAAAAACAATAGTTCCAAGTGAAGAGTTGTTGATAGATTACAATTTAAATTGAATAGATGAAGAGGGTGACCGTGGAAAAGCGCCCACTTCACCTTAGCAGGTAAATGTTAAATACAGTAAAAAATTATGATCACAACAACTAAATTTCATAAATTTCAATTTTTATTTTTTTTCTATTATTACTGCAATATTTCATTTTATTAATGTTACAGGTGAATTTCCTAACTTTTATTGATTGATTTAATGTGTCAACATCTGTCTAGGGTGAATGTGTCTGAGTTTCATCTGATACATCTCACTAGGGTGACCGTGGCAAGGCACCCACAGTGCCTTAGCAGGTAAATGTTAAATACAGTAACAACTTATGACTACAACAACTAAATTTATGAAATTTCATTTTTTTTTTCTGATACTACTTCAATATTTCATTTTTTAAATGTTATAGGTGAATTTCATAACTTTTGTTGATTGATTTATTGTGTCAACATCTGTCCAGGGTGAACGTGTGCGAGTTTCACCCGATACATCTCTCTAGGGTGATTGTGTCAAGGCACCCACAATGCCTCAGCAGGTAAATGTTAAATACAGTGACAACTTATGACTACAACAACTAAATTTCTGAAATTTCATTTTTTTTTTTTCTGATATTACTCCAATATTTCATTTTTTAAATGTTACAAGTGAATTTCATAACTTTTGTTGATTGATTTATTGTGTCAACTTCTGTCCAGGGTGAACATGTCCGAGTTTCACCCATTACATCTCTCCAAGGTGACTGTGGAAAGGCACCCGTAGTGCCTAACTAGGTAAATTTTAAATATAGTAACAACTTATGACTACAACAACTAAATATATGAAATTTCATTATTTGTTTTCTGATATTACTCCAATATTTCATTTTTTAAATGTTACAGGTGAATTTCATAACTTTTGTTGATTGATTTATTGTGTCAACTTCTGTCCAGGGTGAACATGTCCGAGTTTCACCCTGTTACATCTCTCTAGGGTGACCGTGGAAAGGCACCTGTAGTGCCTCACCAGGTAAATGTTAAATACAATAACAACTTATGACTACAACAACTAAATTTCCGAAATTTTGTTATTGTTTTTTCTAATATTACTGTAATATTTTATTTTTTTAATGTTAGAGGTGATTTTCATAACTTTTGTTGATTGATTTATTGTGTAAACATTGGTTCAGGCTCCCACAAAGGATATTGATGAGGAAGAAATATTTTATTCGACAAACCCAATACAATTGTAACGAAGGCCTTGAAGAAGGCTAATATGGAATATCTAGGTTTGATTAGAAAAAGACCCTTGACATAGGAGGACAGGGCAAGAATTGTAGAGATACAAACTACAATAACTAATTATGGGGTAAGTGGCATCTTTACATATTTGTATTAGCTATGAATATTTCATATCTGTTTTTTAGTTTTATATTTTGTATATGATCTGATAAAGAAATTTTTTCTGTTTGTAGGAGTTTTTAAACCCCGTGCGTGGGGAACCTGTCGATCCTACAGTTGCTATAGGTAGCAGTGAGGGTCCAATGCAAAAAAAAGGTCGACATTGCAAAGTGAAAGTGAGGCATTTTGACGCAGTGAGGGTATGATGCGCACACGCAGGGTCTCTGCATGCCCCTCCTGCTCTCAGGATCGATCAAAATCCCTTTTCGCTGAACCGAAGCAGCTCCTTGGATTCCCTCTGGAATCACTGTGAAAATCTGAACCATTCCACAGGTCCTTTCCTTCCTCCCCATGGCCTTCTGCACTTTACCGTGGTTGTCCCTGACTCAATATCGGTGTTCGGGGTTTCATAAATCTCGTTGTCGAGAGTTCATGTTCTCTCGAATCCCCGATCCACGATGAGCTCTCTGCCCAGCCTTAGCCCCTCCTAGCTATGCCCTCTGGTCCATATGACCACTCTCCATAAGACCGTAGCCTTATATCCTCCTATCGGGGTTTCAGGGTTTTCAATGCCAAATTTCATACGCCCACGGGACTCGCGATTCCTCAAATCCCGACGCACCCTTTACGCGTTAGCCCTCCTGGCTTAACTCCTGGTCTACGTGACCACTACCCCATGACTGTAGTCAAACCTCTCATCAGGGTTTAGAGGTTTCTGATGCCAAAGTGCATTTGCTCACGGGATTGTCGATTCTCCAAATCCCGACTCTCCGGTTTACTTATAGTTGGCCCCTCATGATGGCATTGTGCTTCTTCTATGATGTGCTGATAGTTGGCTCCCACTCATCGGGGTTTTGCATTTCACGATTCCAAAATGTGCAGCACTTTGTGCAAGGGATTCCCGATATCCCGATGGCCGAAACACCGATCAATGACTCCCTGTCGGGCCTTTCCTTGATGGCGTCGATTGTTGCCACATGTCCTCCTCAAGATGGACGATCCTGATTCCTCCAAGATTTCGAGACTTTCGATGTCCCAACTCCCTCAACCTCAGGAACTTTGATTTCCCGATGCTGAAGATCCCGATGATCGCTCGATCTCTGCTATGTGTCTCTCCCCAACAAACGGTCTAGATCCTCCTAGTGTTTCGAGACTTGTGATGTCTCAGTTCTCATGACCTCGAGAATCCTTATTCCCCGAGTGCCGATATCCCAATGGCTCCACCCCTTGTCGGGATTTTTCCTCCTTGGTTCATGAGGACTTAACTCCCTCACAACTTCTGTAGATCCAACAGCTATCGGTGATCTTGAACCAGATCTAATGGCTCATATCTGTTCTCATTCCTTGTGCTCCTCCACCTGCTCCCTGGACGTGAACACCAACGGTCCAGATTTAATTCCCAGTCGATCTGATAGTTGCTGTTGCTCCCTCCTGAGCTTATGCACTTTCTTCCCAGACTTGGGAGAAAACTTCAAATTCCTCAAAGGCCTCAACCTTTGTGTCTTTTCTCCTCTGCGAACTCCTTTATCTTGAGTTTCACTGCACTTATAAAAAAGCTATTCCTCCCAAGCTTTGCTTCTGAATCCTCAAGGGATTCTTTGTCTCCTGCACTCCTGCAGAGTCTTCTTGTGCACACGCTGGTGCTATTTCTTCTGAGCTTCTGCAAAAACTCAGACCCCTAAGGGATTTGTCCTTCTTCTCCCATAGATGGAGAATATAATTCCTTCCTGGCTTCTTGCTCAAGCAACCTGATTACTGAGCCTTTCTGGGTGTTTAGCAACCCAGTGAAGGTTCCCTCAGTGGACCTTTCTTCACTTCCAGAACTCAAAGAGTTATTTTCTTCCTGTGCCTGCCTGCACACTGACTCGATGCCCTCCTGGCAAAGTTTCTTCTATTTTCCTACAGAACGCTCAATGGTTTTGTCTTCTGTTGTGCACCTATACACACCAGCTCAATGCCCACCTAGAAGAGCTCTCAGAATCTTCAGTGATTCTGTCAGAACTCACAAAAAAGTTCCTCCCTCAGCACCACTATGCATATCCTCAATGCCCACCTGGCAAAGCCTTACAGAACTCCTAAGAGATTCTATCTGCAACTGTGTCTTCTCCCACACAGCCTTGCCTTCAAGGTATTCAACAACCTTGAGGTCTTCCTCTTGAGTTGTTGACTCCAGTTTTTGTGCCGCAGCACGTCTTTTTCTGACTCCACAGAGTTCAAAAATGCATCCTCTGTGCACGGCTCTCAGAACCCACAACGTTCTGTCACACCCTCCTGGTGTGAAGCCTCAAAGACCTTCAACCCTGAAAATAAAACACACCCCTACAAATGCACAACTACAGTATACATCTACAACATACATAAAGAATACATACAGACATCCATATCATACAGAGTAATGCAGAAAAAAATGCTCTTTTTATTAACAATGGCAAATGCATGTAATTACAATGGTGTTCCTGAGATTTCTTTGGCTCTTCTCTTCTCTACTCAACTACTACTACTCTTACAACTTACACTCAACCTAACCAAAATGAGATATCCAAATCTCTTTTACCTGAGGCGGCTCTTAGAGCGCTTCCCTCCAAATTCACCTACCCTATTCAATTACATTGAATGGGCTATCTAGTCCACTATCGGATCTAGATCTTAGTCGATCTAGCATTAAAGCCAATCTACCTAACGCCTACACAAAGGCACAGCTTCAATGGCTCACCATCCTAAAACATTAAATTACATTCATTTCAAATTTAAATTAGGTTGTGCCTCTCTCTTTAGCTTTGAATGCATACGCTCAGCATGGCTGGATGGCTGGCTTTCTGACGGGGAGAGATGCTCCTGCATCAAACTCCTCAGCTGCAAAATCATGAGCTCTTGCTCATGCGCTTCCCCTCTAAGCGGTTGGAAATCCTCCTGGATCCCAAACAAATATCTGGAGCTTCCCATCTGCTCTATTCTATTGTTGCTGCTACTTCTGCTGCACCACTGCTACTGCTTCTATTCTGCTCAGCTGCTCCTTACTGGCAGTGTCTGCTGATTGGATCATCAGCTCCATGATCTCTTTGATCACTTCGTCCAACTTCTCTAGTGGCTAGTTCTGTTCATGCACTCTCCTGAGCTGCAAAAATTTTTGGCACATGAGAAGATCACCATGATCTCCCATGCCTCCTTCATCAGTTTCCAACTTCACCTATTGGATGTGCATGCTCTGCACTTTTACCCTCTCCTCCAGGGCTTCAACCTGTTGCCACAGATCAACAAAAAAAATGTTGTCTGCCTCTTCTTCTTCTGCTGCTGCTGCAAACTCCCATGTTGCAGTCTCTTTAGCTGCATCGCTGAAAATATCGAGCCATTCCTCGGAATGCTCATTTTCCTCTTCTGTTCCTGCCTTTTCTGTTAGCTTCAGTGCTACAACATCTTTCCTTTCAGCTCCTTGGCTGAAATCATTGAGCCATTCCTTAGAACGCTCATTCTCTTCTCTTTCTTGGGCAGATTCCAAAGTCTGCTCCAATTTCTCTAGGACAGTCATAGCCGACTGTTCTACTGCTACTGCTATATCATCTGCAACACAGACTTCCACCTCCTCCTAGGCGAATGGAAGGAATACTCCAATTCCCCCAATCATCCGAATATCATCATGATCTTCCTCCTTGGTCAGCTGCACATGCTGATCTAAATCCATCTTTGAGCTCACCTACTCTATCAGCTCCCCTGGCTGATTCCAACTCACTTTTGAGTTTATGAGACCCACAGATAGTCTCATCTGCTCATCCCTACCCACCTGGCAATATGGGATTCTTTCGCTGCCCTCCTGGAAGACTATGAGATCAATCGATCCCATCTTCATCAGCAACCCCTGCTGAATTGAACTCTCCTCTGAGTCCATGAGACCTTCAGATAGTCTCGAATCTTCATCTCTGCCCACCTGGCAGTTTAAGATGCTTCCACTGCTATCCTAGTAGTCTTTGGAATCAACTAATTCCATCTCAGTTTCCTTGTCCACCTGGAAAAATGGAAACCTTTCACTACCCTCCTGGAAGTCTATGAGATCCCACAGTGATCTCATCTCATTGCCCAACTGGCAATGTGAAATTCCCTAGCTATCCTCCTGACAGTCCATGAGATCCCGCAGTGATCTCAATCTGTTTCCCTCTTAGAAAATGGGAATTTCTTCTCTACCCTCTTGGAAATGCTTGAGATCCTCAGTTGATCCCAATTCATTTTCAAAATCATTGAGACCTCTCCCAGTCTCTGGTTTACATACCTCAACCGTCCTGTTAACAGCTTCCGCTGTCTCCTTACCATCAACTCCTTGACTGGCCATTTTGCTTTTGGCTTCTTTCATGGGCCATTCATACACCCATCTCGACTTGGCTTTCTGCTACATCTTCAATGCAAGCTTTTCTATATCTGCCCTTAATTCAACAAGCTTCTCTACTTGGCTCTTCTTCCTACGGCCTTTAGTAGCCATCTTGTTGTGTCTATATGCTTCCCTGACAAATCTGCTGCTGTCACTCTGCATATTGAGTGTGTCTAGCTTCATCTTACAGTCCTGCTAACTGTCTATGGATTGTTGCCTACCTGCAAATGAATCCTTACAGGGTCCCCCAGCGCTCTATCTTCCTCTTGCCTCCTCTGTCTGCAATATACAAACAGAATCCCACTCTGATACCAAACTTGATGTGTATCAGAGTGCTCCTTACCTCTTCCTGCCTCTTCCTACCTGAAATATACAAGCAAGATTAAGCTCTGATACCACTTGACGTAGTGAGGGTATCACATGCACACACAGGGTCTCTACACGCCCCTCCTACTCTCAGGATCGATCAAAATCCCTTTTCGCTGAGCCGAAGCAGCTCCTTGGATTCCCTCAGGAATCACTGTGAAAATATGACACAGTCCACAGGTCCTTTCTTTCCTCCCCACAGCCTTCTGCACTTTACCGTGGTTGTCCCCGACTTAATATCAGGGTTCGGGGTTTCATAAATCTCGTTGTCGAGAGTTCATGTTCTCTCGAATCCCCAATCCATGATGAGCTCTCTACCGAGCCTTAGCCCCTCCTAGCTATGCCCTTTGGTCCATATGACCACTCTCCATAAGACCGCAGCCTTATATCCTCCTATCAAGGTTTCGGGGTTTGCGATGCCAAATTGCATATGCCCACGAGACTCACGATTCCTCGAATCCCGACGTGCCCTTTACATGTTAGACCTCCTGGATTAACTCCTGGTCCATGTGACCACTACCTCGTGACCGTAGTCAAACCTCTCGTCGGGGTTTCGGGGTTTCCGATGCCAAAGTGCATTTGCTCATGGGATTGCTGATTCTCCAAATCTTGACTCTCCGGTTTACTTACAGCTGGCCCCTCACGATGGAACTGTCCTTCTTCTCTGATGTGCTGACAGCTGGCTCCCACTCATCGGGGTTTCGCATTTCATGATTCCAAAATGTGCAGCACTTTGTGCAAGGGATTCCCGATATCTCGATGGCCCAAACGTCGATCAATGACTCCCTGTCGAGCCTTTCCCCGATGGCATCGATTGTTGCCACGCATCCTCCTCAATATGGACGGTCCCAATTCCTTCGGGATTTCAAGACTTTCAATGTCCCAAATCCCTCAACCTTAGGAAATTCAATTTCCCGATGTCAAATATCCCGACAATCGCTCGATTTCCACCACGTGCCTCTCCCCAATGGACGGTCTAGATCCTCTTGGTGTTTTGAGACTTGTGATGTCTCAGTTCTCACGACCTCAAGAATCCTGATTTCCCGAGTGCCGATACCCTCATGGCTCCACCCCTTGTCAGGATTTTTCCTCCTTGGTTCACGATGACTTAACTCCCTTGCAACTTCTACAGATCCGATGGCTGTCGGTCATCCTGAACCAGATCTAACGGCTCAGATCCGTTCTCATTCCCTATGCTCCTCCGGCTACTCCCTAGACGCGAACACCAATAGTCCATATTCAATTCTCAGCCGACCTGACGGTTGTTGTTGCTCCCTCCTGAGCTTATGCACTTTCTTCCCAGACTTGGGAGAAAACTTCAAATTCCTCAAAGGCCTCGACCTTTGCTTCTTTTCTCCTCTGCGAACTCCTTTATCTTGAGTTTCGCTGCACTTATAAAAACGTTATTCCTCCTGAGCTTTGCTTCTGAATCCTCAAGGGATTCTTTAGCTCCTGCACTCCTACAGAGTCTTCTCATGCACACGCTGGTGCTATCTTTTCTGAGCTTCTACAAACACTCAGACCCCTAAGGGTTTTGTCCTTCTTCTCCCACAGATGGAGAATATAATGCCTTCCTGGCTTCCCGCTCAAGAAACCTGATTGCTGAGCCTTTCTGGGTGTTTAGCAACCCAATGAAGGTTCCCTCAGTGGACCTTTCTTCACTTCTAGAACTCAAAGAGTTCTTTTATTCTTGTGCCTGCCTGCACATTGACTCGATGCCCTCTTGGAAGGGTTTCTTCTCTTTTCCTACAGAACGTTCAACGGTTTTGTCTTCTCTTGTGTGTCTATACACACTGGCTCAATGGCCACCTGACAGAGCTCTCAGAATCTTTAGTGATTCTATCAGAACTCACAACAGAGTTCCTCCCTCAGCACCATTGTGCATATGCTCAATTCCCACCTGGCAGAGCCTTACAGAACTCCTAAGAGATTCTGTCTGCAACTGTGTCTTCTCCCACACAGCCTTGCCTCCATGGTATTCAACAACCTTGAGGTCTTCCTCCTGAGTTGTTGACTCCATTTTTTGTGCTGCAACATGTCTTTCTCTCACTCCGCAGAGTTCAAAAATGCATCCTCTGTGCATGGCTCTCAGAACCTGCAGTGTTCTGTCACACCCTCCTAGTGTGAAGCCTCAAAGACCTTCAACCCTAGAAATCAAAAACACCCCTGTAAATGCACAACTACAGTATACATCTACAACATACATAAAGAAAACATACAGACATCCATATCATACAGAGTAATGCAGGGAAAACTGCTCTTTTTATTAACAATGGCAAATGCATGTAATTACAATGGTGTTCCTGAGCTCTCTCTGGCTCTTCTCTTCTCTACTCAACTACCACTACTCTTACAACTTACACTCAACCTCACCAAAATGAGATCTCCCAATCTCTTTTACCTGAGGGGGCTCTTAGAGCACTTCCCTCCAGATTCACCTACCCTATTCAATTACATTGAATGGGCTTTCTAGTCCGCTATCAAATCTAGATCTCAGCTGATCTAGCATTAAATCCGATCTACCTAACACCTACACAAAGGCACGACTTCAATGGCTCACCAACCTAAAACATTAAATTACATTCATTTCAAATTTAAATGAGGTTGCGCCTCTCTCTTTAGCTTTGAATGCATACACTCGGTGTGGTTGGCTGGCTGGCTGGCTGACATGGAGAGATGATCCTACATCACATTTTGAGCCTCCTGAGGTTCCCCTCGAATCCATTGATGAGCGGGGTGATTTTGACCTGCATGACATGCCGGAGCATGATGAGTCGGAGCGTAGGACTCCACATGATGACTTCAGAGAGGAACATAGTGTAGGTGCACATGATACTATTATGCATGGAGCAGAATGAATTAAAAACACTGGTTCACTAGATGTCACCTTTCTGGTGGATGACGCATGTGTTCCGATAAAGATTCAAAAGATTGTAGGTAATTGTCCCATTAATTGATTCATTATTTTAATGAAATTGAAATGGACATTTGTTGAGATTATTAATTGATTAATGGATAACACGTTACTGCAGGAAACAATGTTTTCTATAGAAACTTACATGACAAATCATTGGAGCTGATTGGCCCCACCATTCACACACGGTGGAACGACCAAGATAGAAAAAAGAAAGATGATTTAATAGATCACATGGTGAAATTGTTCAACAACACTTTCAACAAGAAAGTGGTTTCAAAGTTAACCAGAGAGAATTTAAAATACACCAGGGCCCAGTATAGGGATGAATTGCAAATAGACCTAAAGCATGAGTGCCCTCCCATGGTTTCCAGGAAAGAGTGGAAGGTGCTAATAGAGGATGCAAAGGAGAACTTGTTTAAAAAACAAGGACGACAACCATGAGTTGGTCAAGCAAGGTACAACACATGTCATATTATCAGTGAAATATGAGCATTTATGTTTTTTTTTCCTGTTTTAAGTAACAATTCTGATATCTATTTTTTTTCAAAAATTCCATATGTAGGCTACCAAACACATCCAAAGCAACAAAGGCCAAAGTGGGAAAAGATGGCTAGCATAAACTAGGCCAGGGTGGCTACGGAAAAATCAAATCGCGAATAGTAAGATTTAAATGATTAACTGTGGTTAATATTTATTTAATAGTAGAGAACAAATATATGTTTTTGTTATTGGTATTTTTAATGGTGTTATGCATTGCAGTTAAATATGTTTGACACTGCTGCCACCGAGGAGGACCTGAATCTTGGTTACAAGCATGGTTTTAAAAGTGTCGTTGTTTTTAAAATCTTGGGCTAGACTCCTATCTCCCTAACCACACAGGTAAATCAAATAAATAAGGAAACCGCAGTAGTATGCTTGTAAAGTCTTTTCATATTTTATTATATCACCCTTAACTAAGTATTTATGTTTGTTTTCAAGCAACAGTGCTACCAGAGTAGTGAATCAAGTGGTATTCATCAAACACTACGTCATACAAGGGTCCACATGTCCAATGATAGTGTAGAGCATAGTACCCATTTCGGTATGTATGATTCAGAATTATAAATATTAACTGTGATTGTAGATATTTATTTCCTGATGCATACTTATATATTATCTTCTCAAAATTGAAGAGCATGTAGCTCAGGAGGGTGAAATGTGAGAGCAACCAAGTGGATAGGAAATTAACGCACCAATTGTCCTAGCTACAGAGACAGGTAAAGAGAAATACTGTAATGTTAATCAAAACAATGAATTAGTTATTTCAATTATATTTCAACATATCGATATGATCATTTTTGTTGTTCCAGTTCACATCCTTGAACAGATGCCAGCTAACCCTTCTCAGTGATGTACCAGAAGTATGGTACCTGAGCGCACACAAACAATAGAAGGATAGGGTACACGAAATACAATGTCCTTGGATGATGATGATATCCCAATTGTCAGTTTTATGAATGTAAAAAAATGTAAATCAAAGAAAAATTAGATGTATAATTTCATGACCTTTTTTTGGATCTTTATCGATGTTTATATGTTCATGACCTTGACTATCCTAGTTATGCATTAATGTATATATGTTTTCTATATAGAGAAAATCATTTGTTGGGTATGGGAAATTGAGAGTGATGTGAGGGGGGGGAGGGGCCATATGAGCTTCCACCTTCACGTGGTTGGCCCTGTTTAGTAGAGAATAACCTACTCTCGAAACAAAGAGAACCTCATTAAGGTATGCGACAACATAATCTTTTTCTAGAGTATTTTACATAACTAAATGCATGCTTATTTGTTTATTATAAATTATTTACTCATATAAAAATTTTGTCTTTTATGATTCATGTAGGTCTTGGTAATCGAAATGCATCTTGTTGACAACTCTTATCAAGTTGTATGGGCTAATGGATCTGGCGAAAGAACAATGAAAAGGTAAGGGTTTTGACGTGTTTTTAAAAGTAGGCTTTATACTAGTAAAAGTTCACAATCCTCATGAATATGTAGATATTGATACATATACCAAGTTCCATGTGGTGTTTTGGTTTACTTGTATATATTTTAAATATAATTTTGGTTTACTTATAGTTTTTTTATAAAGAAGTATAACTATTTTAGAGAACCCCCATATACAAAGTCTTTATCCATATCCTCATTGTGGAAAGTAAATTAGAAAAGATCCCTCACTTCATTCATTTCCATAATACTAACCTTATTGCTATCCCTAGTCCAAATACTAGTTCCTATTAAACAATGCATGAAGCTAATCCCAATAATCTAGACCCCTCTCATCCGACATGTTAGTGCAAGTATTATAAGGCTCCAAAGGACACTACTACAAAATGCTTGTTCTTATAATAATAATTCACATCCAAATCCTTCTACATAGATGAGAAATGCCTTGATTATCCTAGGGTACACCAATATTTGGACACTTCTCCCCAACAAAAGATAGTCCCTATTACAAACTCTATTGAAAAAGATCCCTCATTACTCATAATGGCAAATGAAATTTATTCCCCTCTCTAAGTCTCCTTTTTACTCATAATTGTTAGATCAAAGACCAACTTGCCACTATAATCCTTGACAATTGTAACCAAAGTAATCACATTTTCCATCACTCCTCACCCCTCTCCTTATCATTGGGGCTTTGTACAATAGGATGGAACTCATCTTCTCATTAATAAACATTGTGGAGTCACCCTTGTCATAGGGATTTTTCAAGAGATTGTTGAATGCTATGTATCTCACCTTGATTACTATAATTTACTCTTGAACATATAATATGAACAATAATGAAACGCTTTATAAGATTTCCATTGTTCCTATTGGGAGTTTTTTTGGACTAGCTAATTAGACTTCCCATTATCAAATCTAGCCACTTCTTACCTTGTAGCACCCAATATTACCTAGTTCTCTCCTTGTCTCCTTCCTCTCCTAGTGTTACATGTTCTCCTACATACTCTTCCTCTTTTCCTAGTCCTCTTTTCCTAGTCCTTCACTTCTTTGGTCAGTTTTCAAATATTTCCCCCTTAATGGTCACATTCCATAGCCTGCAACTATGGAGCCCCTCCCAATGGCCCCTTCATATCTTCCTTTGATTCTCTGTCCTCCACAAGTACCATTGGTATTTTTCACCTCTATGCTTGCATTGAACTTAGGTTGATGCATGTCGCCTCCTACACTTGCATAAAATACCCCATCGATGCATGCCACCTCTCATTCTTGCACTAAATTTTTCCTTGAAAAGGGGTATTTATGCATCAATGGGGTATTCGATAGTATTTATGCCTTGAAAATGTGCCATTTATGCATTCCACCTCTCATTCTTGCACTAAAAGGATAAGCCAACCCTTAGGAAATCACTTTTCCAAACCAACTTATGCTTCACTACTTCCCATGTTTTTTGTATGGTGTTGGCTACAAATTTCCCTTGATGATCACTACAATGCACATAGTTAGGAGAGTTTGCATATTAAGGTTGTTCCAAATCCTTTTGCCTAAAGGGGTGCCAAAAGTGATGTAGTTTATCAAGAGATTTTTCCAATGTTCATGACCTTTCACCATCCTAATGATTCATTTGGTGCATAAACCCTGCACCTATCCATTCATATCCAATATTTGGGCACACAAAATAGATTCTATTGAATTATGTGGAATCATTTTTCTCCTTTTTGAATTGGCCCATATAAAAGTTCATAAATCACTTCTCCAACTACTTGTAGGATTTGATAGAGGTAACCAATGTGAGGAATAATATACATGAGTGACACCCAACACTTTAGTGCATATCAGGGACTTGGTAGAGAGATACATGCTCAAGAATCCACTTGTCAATTTTCTTGGAAAATCTTTGAAAAAAAACCTCTTGTTTCTCCTTTGGAAATGCATGAAAAGAAAGAGGGATTCCTATGAATTTTAAAAATTGGTTAGATTGAATCCAAGTCCATCATTGGTGCATCAATCACTTGCGGTTTTTTCTTTGACTCATCCATACATAGTGTTTTGGCCATCGACAATTTGGACCCTAAATATTCATAGAAAATTTGAAGACAATCCAATGTATTAAGAAGGACACCTCCTCTTCTATTGAGGCGAGGAAATGATCATTACAAAAGTGCACATTGACTCGTTGGCCCCCCTTTCTATCAAGTAAAGGGATTGATTTAATAACGTCACATGCCATTCTACTATGCAGGAAATAATTGAGTTCTTATGTTAACATCACATAAAGTGCAGGTGCCTAGGGGTTTCCATGTCTAATTGACCAAAGAGGCAAATTTATTTATATCTAGCATGGTTAATTGACAAGAAAAATACAACCTTGACAAAAAAAGTTTCATCAACTTAATTAAAATAAGGCTTTGGTAAATGTATCCCATGAATTGAGCCAATGCAAACTAGCTTGAATTTGTGCACCCCAAGATTTTTAAGTTTCTTTTACCTTCAAAAAAATCTCATCTTAAGCACTATGGCCTAGCTATATTCATTAAAAGGAATAAGCTCTAGCAATTAACATAGTGATTCCAATTCTTCTTTCACAACATTTTACTTCATTCTTCTAACAATGACAAGTTTTCCACAATAGCCCCACAAAAAAGTAGTGACCCAACTAATATCATCCTCCCATCAAACTTCCCATATTTTGAGGCCTCTAGGCCGCAAAATTAGGTTCCAAATGCATTTGAAGACTCCAACACAGATTTCCTGCTTAACATGAGATACATAAAGAATTAAACTTATCTTCACGACTTTGAATTTTGCATCTCCCAAGAGATGGAAAAATGATATGTTGATGATCTAACATAGTAAGCAATCCTTGAACTTTCATGGATCTTCTCCTATTATAATCAGAGAAGAAAAATGCATGTTTAGTAAGAACATATTGGTATAGTCACTTCAACACTTTGTTACCTTTTTTATGAAAATTGGACCAAGTAAATCACAACCCAAGAGAGTCTTGACAAAAAAAAATCTTGGGGTCATACAACACGAGCCTAGCCTTTAGGCCATTCCAAGCCATGTTCTCCCTCAAGGGTGTCTGAGCAAGTAGCAATCCCTATTTATTTTCTCAACTCTCTACATTGTTAAAATCTTCACACAACCATATGGTTTTGGGAGCTCATTGGCCAACCAATCGTACATGCCCACTCTCTCATTTCAATCATTTGAGGAATATATGTTGACTACTCCCAAGTCTTGTCCATTTAGAGGAAATGACGTCCAAACCAAGTAGCGTGTTAGATCAATACCATGTCTAATGGTTAGGTAAAAATACAAGGAGATCAAGGTGGTTGCCTCTCTACCTTCAACATGGTTAGGTAAAAATACAACAATCGACCATATTAGCCAAAGAGTGACTTACAAAATTAAACCAACTACTTTAACTTCTTGCAAACATAAAACATCTAACTTGGAACAATTTCATGTGTTCTCTAAACCATGGATTTGTGGCAAGGACTATAAGTTCCGGAATATTCCATGATACTATCTTCATTACAAACTTTCAACATGAAAATTCATAGCCTCATCATCTCTCAAGATCTCAAGGAAACAAAAAGAATTTGGAGAGGTACATTATGCAATTGGGGCAAGGAAAACTCATTTAAGGTTCTATCATTTTGTTTCTAAGAGTCTTTAACGTAATGATCCCACTAAGAGTTAATTCATGGGAGAAAAGGTTAGGCCATACGGCCCCCACATTTTAGATAGGAGGTGGGTTGGGAAGCCCCAAAGAGAAATTTTCCCACAATCAAGCTAACAATCTTCTTAGAAGTTGGGACAGGGATAGGTGCCATGGTTAGTTAATCTTTTTGGATTTGAGGATCTTTTCACTTCTTTACAACCTTCACTATTTGTGAAGGGAAAGGCCACAAAGCCTTGCATTTGAACATTGTTTGCAACTTGGGTTTCAACATTTTCCACGTTGGTCAAGGGCAATCCTTAATTCTATGGTCAATGATTTGGCATTGAAACATATGTTCAAGAGATTAATGTACTAGACCAGTTGGTGAATCCCCCCCCCTCTATTCATCACCACCTAGATGTACATAAATTCATTAAGGTCTTTAAACATTTTGACTCTTAAGGAAACCCCTTTTCTAAGGCCATAGGTTGAAGAACCTCATAAGCTCATGTCATATTAAATGACCAATTGATGTAATGATACATTTTAAGAAATCCCCAAAATTATGGTCAAGCTTTAAAACACTACCCCATATTGACAAATATAGTTGGGCACCTTCATCTGCAAAGAAATTTTTGTCATTTGGAAAGAAGAACAAGGTATTCCAAAACACCCATGGATTGTGAGAAACCACTTCATGGAAATGAAATTTTTCCTTAAAAGAGAACTGTTGAGAGTATAAAGCATCACAAACATAAAGACTAGTGCCGACTACTTTCCTAGGACAAATGGAGTCAAGATAATGCATTCAAGGAGGCCAAGCAAGAGAGAAGGTGAATATTTGAGCCTTAGATTTATCCACTCATAGAACCAAGTCAAATTTCAAAGGAAAACCACTAAAGTTTATCTACTCATAAACCCTAGGTGTCGTCCCACTTTATCTAATGTATCTAGCAAAGAATATTAATTGAACTAGGTCTTGAGCCTAGGGGGTATCCACTTCTAACCCATAGACCAAACCCTAGATAAGATAAAACTTAAGGGGATAGCCACTCCTAACCCTTAAAGAAAATCTTAAGGGGATCCACCTCTCATTCTTGCACTAATGCCTTGAAAATATAATCATTCTTGCATGTTTTATTTATATGCTTGGGATACACATGCAATTGTAAATAAAGGATAAAATTCTCTTCAACCCATATCCATTATCATCTAGAGTGTGGATTAAAATTTTCTTGAGAATTTATTATATCTACTACACATGATAAATGTAGATATTCCAAAATGCAACTTTACATGAGTGAAGAATATAATTACATCTTGTTTTCATGTTTCAACATGCTATAAAAACTACCAGATTATTTAGTCTAGTTTACTCTAAAATGTATATCGACTTTACAGCTTCAAGCTTCGCACATGAGCTTATTCATGGCTCTCCTTTCTTAACAACAAAATTATGAAATTTATACTTTAATCCTCCTTCAAGCCTACAATCATCTCAAAGACTCGAGACTTGCATATATATACAAGTTTTGTAATGTTTTAACCATTTGCCAAAATTTGAGCTAGATGTAGGTAATCCCTTATATGAGTTTAACTTTAGAGCTATGGTCAAATAAAAACATCAAAGGTATTAAAGTAAATTGACCATGTGCTTTTATATATATTTATCATACTTGATTACCGAATCAAAATGTTGCAGGATACCATTCACATGAAGTCTGGGCTTTGTTGTGACTTGGATCAATTGACAAGGATTATAAAAGCTTATGATTTGAGTTTTTTTTTTTTTGTTTTCCCAACAATTAATTCATGTAGTACTTCAATGCCTAAACTACGATGTACAATTCCTTATCTTATTTGGGTATATTATGAATTAGTGCCTTGATTATTTGAAGGGGATATATATATCACAATATATTAGAATATTAGAATATTACAATGTAATAGTAATGCCATATTACAATGTAATATGGCATTACCACATTACATTGTAATATGGCATACAATATGGTATACCATATTTCACGTAATTTTTTTTTTTTAAACCTAAAGTCATCATCGCAATATCGATGCAAATTCATGAGAAAAAATTTACTATTTAACCACCACTGTCGCTATAGCGACGAAAATTCGACGCAATTTGCCACGAATATTCGTCACATATACAACATGTGTGTCATAAATTTTGGTTTTGAAATATTGCACTCATCTATATTACCATGGATTTTCATCGCAAGTTGTGACAGGATTTCGTCGTACATTCAGCAGCTGCGTCGTAAGTTATTGGCTTGGCATAACTTTTCATCGCAATTGCAATGAAATTTCGTCGTAATTGCCACATTTATTCATTGTTATTGCGATGATGCACAAGATTAACCGATATTGAAGATGGTGACACATGGAGAGCTAATTTTGTTGATGTTTCCACGCACACCTGGATCGTGGATATAGCGACGAAATTGTTCCGACGAAAAAAATTCTCAGCTTTCGTGGAAATTGCGATGGATAAGTGTGGCAATATCAACAAAAAACCATCGCAAATTTGGTCATATGTACTAGTGTTGGAAAAGACACAGTTCGAATTGGGAACAAGAATGAAAAGGCAGAAAATGTTCTACTAGTAAAAGATATGAAACATAATCTTCTAGGTATGAGGCAAATGTGTGATCAAGGTCATAAATTTGCTTTCGATTCACAAAAGTGTGAGATAAGAAAATAAGGTTCAGGGAAATTGGTCGCTATAACTGCAAGAACTTCAAGCAACATATATATGTTAAGTGAAATTGGAAATGGAAAGTGTTGTAAGATGAAAGTTGGCTATGGAACTGAAGAATGGGGCACATACATTTTGATAACCTTGTCAAAGTCAGCAAAAGAGAAGAATTCATAGAAATGCCCCAGATCATGAAACCAACCAACACTTTATGCAAGCATTGTCAACAAGGAAAGCAAACAAATACCAGTTTTAAATCAAAGGAATATTCAACGACAAGACCACTGGAAATTGTGGATATTGATCTAGTTGGACGAACTAAAACAAAGGGTTTAAAAGGTGAGAAAGACTTCATGTTATTACTTGATGATTATACAAGAATGACTGCAGTTTCTTTTCTCAAGAATAATTCAGAAGCTTTTGAAAACTTCAAGATCTACAAGGAAATGGTTGAAAATGAAATGGATTCAAAAATCAAATGCTTGAGATCTGATAATGGAGGAGAGTTCACCTCAAAGGAATTTATCGACTACTGCAGCAATCTTGGAATAAAAATGCAATTCTATTGTCACATACCCACTACGGAAAAAAATAAAATTTTCGTTCTTCAAGGGATAGAATCCCTGAATTCATGTGGGAGGCTAGCGCAGGCTAGCTCTTCCCTTATCCACATCCGTGTGATCATTGGTTATGACCATAGGCCAAGCCAACAGGCGTGTTTCACATTTCGCGACTCAGCGATGAAAGAGAATCAAGTCTTTCTACTCTTCAAACCTTGAAACCTGAAATATTACCTTTGATGAGATCGATGGCTGCGAATCTCCCCCTGATCCGATGGTCCTAGCCATATCGGGATTTCAGTAATAGGTATTTCAAAATGCAGCGACCCAAACCATTGGTCACTCCATTCCCCAAACTTCAATACACGAGTTCTTGTATGATATCCAACGATCGTCAATGATTTGGATCCAATGGTCCAGATGTTTTCAGAGTTTAGTGAACCGGGAGTTCATGATGCAATGACTCTAAATCTCTTGTCACTCCAATCCTTGAATTCCGATATGGAAATTCATGTATTAGATCAATGACCCTCATTGATCTGGATCTGACAGTCACTATCCCTCCTGAGCTTAAGGGTGTTAGAAGACACTCAGTCTTAATTGCGCGTCGAGGTTTCGTATACCGAGATTTCATGACTTGTGAAGATGAGGGGTCTTGCCCTCTGGTTTCCTGGATGCCGAAATGCCAAAAAATATTCACACAAACCGGTTCATCCACAAAATGCATCGGGGTTTCGTATACTGGTATTTCATGACTTGCGAAGATGAGGGGTCTTTCCCTTTGGTTTCCTGGATGCCGAAACATCGGAAGTTATTCACACTAAACCAATGTTCTAGATCACTCATGGATCAACGACCACGATCACATCGCGATTTCATGAATCGTGAGTTCGTGCAGTCTTACCCTTTGACCACTCCAAGTTCCGAGTCAGTGAAATGCTACCCAACTACCACATGTCTTGTGCCGATGGATGGTTCTGAATACTTTGGGACTTTCAGGACTTTGACGATTCCTCTCTCCCCTACATGCACCAATTTAAACCTCATGTGCCTTTTTTGGATCCAATGGCTATCGGTCCCCTACGCTCAATCTGATGGTTCATATATATTCTTCTGCGCACTCTTCTTCAGCTGTCTGGACATAGGCTCCAATGGTCCAGATTTTCCCATGCGAATCGGCGATTCACCCTTCAGGACTTTGGGGAAATCCTCACCTCTATTTCTCAAATTGAACCAATGGTTCAGATCTGATTTCAATCACGATCTAGTTGTCACTCTTGAGCTTTCATACACTCTAAAACCTCCAAAGGTTTTCTCAACCTCTGCACTCCATGCAGGGTTCTTGCACACAACGGTGCGATCCTTCTTGAGCTTGTCTAGGACATAAGGAGTTCTGGGTTCGGTTTGCCTCGCAGAGAGCCTGTGTCGATTTTCACTACCTCTCCTGAGCTTAACAAACTTCATCCTCCAAGGGACTCTAAACAATTAGGAGGGTTGGCATGCTACATGAAACTGTGTCTAGGGTTGACGAACACACAGTTCGTGACTCTGGCTTATGCCTCCACAAGACACAAGCATTTTCGAGTATAAAATCATCTCCTAACCATATAATTTTTTACTGGCCTAGTTATACAATCAAGAAGAAAATAGGGGAGATACAATATATCCATTAAGAAATATGCACAATTCCTGAAACATACACAGTATAACCAATTCATACACATTTACGACTAAATTACACAGGGTAGGAAATCGATTTTCTATTATAGGTTGCCGCCAACCAACTAACTATGGGTGTTCATCCTTCCACCTGACCATAGGCTTAGAGGCATTCATTCTTAGCACTCTGGCCACCTCCATGCCAAGCCATGATATTACCAAGGATTTCTCGCAGTTCTTAGGAGTTATGTCTCTCTCCCAGCTTCTGCTCGGGTCCTGTTCTCTACAACTCAGAGATTTCTCTTTCAGTTATGGCCTCGGCGAGGTTTCTCAAATGCTCCTCGGCATCAAGCTCGCAGCCTTCAATTTGTGACTCGCTTGAGAGCTCTGCGCATCTCCCTTGCGAGCTTACACTCTTCTTGTCTGGTGTCTCCTCTCCCATGTGTATCCCTCTTACCTTGGAAGGTTTGTCGACCTATCCTGTTCCTTCTGTCAGAAGGAAGCTCAGGTCTGTAGGTCCATGCAGTACTTCGGGCTGACAGCCCATGTTTCCATTCATGGGGGTGGTTGATTGTTCAACCACCAGTCCTTTCTCCATTAACTGATTTCTTTCCTTGGGATTCGAAGGAGGTTTGTCATCCTTATCAAGGGATATTTGGGGTTATTTGATATATGAACCCTCTTGTATAATTTTCACATTCTTCCTCTAGTGATGTCATGGCCAGTACTTTCAAGGCTTCACCCCCACAGTCAGTTATTTGGCAACTCAGTTAATAATACATTTACATTGTCCTCATGCCTTAGCATGGTAATTCCTATTTTATGATTAATTACAAATTGGGGGAAACAGGGTGTTACATCTATGTTGCTAGGACACCTCAACAGAATGGAGTTGTTGAAAGAAAGAACATGACAGTACAATAAATGGCTCGAAAAATGTTAATGGATTCGAAATTGATAGATATTTTTTGGACAAAGGCAGTGCATACAACAGTTCACATTCAAAACAAATTAATGCTCGGAAACAACACTGAGAAAACTCTTTATGAACTATAAAAAGGAAGACCAGCAATTGTAAAGAACTTCAGAGTTTTTGGAAGCAAATGTTATATCGAAAGAGAAGATGGTGGAATGGGAAAGTTTGACTCTCATGTGGAAAAAGGAGTACTTGTTGGTTATTCAAGTATAAGGAAAGCATACAAGTGTTACAATCTAAGATTGAACAAATATGACTTCGTGTAACTCTATATATACCATCTTTCCCTTTTTTTAATACGCAATAAGTGAACCTTTTTATTGGTCCACCATTTATGAGATTAGTACATCAGGTTGGAATGGAAATTTCACACTTTTGGTTTCATTATCTAGAGATAGAGATCGAGTTTGTTTTAACAACGAGATGGCAGCAACTTAGTTCAATGGACGCGACCCATCAATTTCAATCTTGTCGATTATTTGTAAGTGGTTTATTGGCCACAATTTTGACAATTCGAAAGCTTAAATTCTTTAACGGTTAAGGACAGGTTATGTAATCCTTAATCCGTAAGGTTATGAAAATATGGTGCAGTCGTGACCCTCGCAGTCCAACCGCCTCCACCAGGACCTTCTTCATCTCAGGCCCGAAGAGTTGTATCACTCTTCAATCCCGTATCGAGACTGTTTCACTCCCATAGGATGCTCTCCTTATGATCTCCCTTGGGTCTATCGGGAAATCGGGTTTCGCGTTATCGTGAAACTTATGCATGAGGTTCTTGTGCTACCCAAACCCCAAAACCCAATGGGTCAACGGTCAACACTTCCATTTCGTCGGGGTTTCCCCTATCAGGAAATCGGCACATACGATGTCGTGGTTCACTTGCACCACAAATCTCCGAACCCTAAACTCCGATGGCATGTGCGCTATATCCTCGCCACGTCACCTCCTCTCTCCACTCTATCGGAAATCATGAGATCACGATTTCACCGGTCGCAATTCCTTTGCACGGTAAAACCCCGAATGCCAAATCCCGACTTCCCGGGATCTCGTGCCACCTGTCCCCTAGTGACCGACGGCTCCGATTAATTCGGGAAATCGCTAATCACGATTTCAACTAGTATGAAACTCTTACCTCCACAAACTCCGAAGACCAAATCCCGATGGGCTTTGGTCCTTCCCTCCTGCACCTAAGGACTAAATCCCTCGCCACTTCTCCCAGATCTGACGGTCAGCGAGATTTCGTGAATTTGTCGTGCGAGCCCTGGCTGTTGATTCTCCTCCTTGAGGATTTATTCCGCTTCAAAGATTCTTTTCGATCGAACCTTCTCCTGATTCCTCCCAGGAATCACGAAGGAACTATCCCTCCTGAGCTTGTCAACTCTGACTCCCTCAGAGACTTTGTGCACACTTTCCGTGCTTGACCCTCAAAAACTCTCAAAGTGTTGAGTCCTTCCGATCCTGTGCACCTGCATCCACAGTAATACCTACCTTCCTATGCTCAGACCAGCCACTGCGGCTTCAAATTCTGCCTGCACTTCCCCTACACAGCTCTTCCAACCCAAATCAACTTCTGGGTGAGTGAGAATAAGAGTTTAACTGTCTAGCCTCATCAACGCACTCTATGCGGATGAATTCGACTACACTCTATGCAGGAATCTCTTGGCTCAGACAGAGAAACAATTGAAACTTATTCCCCTATCTCTCACAGATTTCAATTTAACTATGAAACCTCATACACAGCATATCAAAGAAAATGCATGACAGAAAGCAAACATCCATGAGCATAATATCAACATAGGGAACAACACAAACCATGAAATTGAATCAAAGTCTTTCTTCTATTAATTCAATCTATACATGGGTGCTCTTCACAAGTCTCTGCTTGCTCCTCTCCTCTTCTGAATGCTCCTGTTTTGATAATGAATGATCTCAATATGTTACAGTGTACAAAGGAGGGTGTCTATATCCGTTTTCCCTCTCAAAAACTGAAACTATCAAATCTACAATTAAATTCCTATCTACCAGCATTAAAACTATTAAATGCCTTCCTATCTACTAAGGACGAGATCTTAAAGGCTCAAGGTCCCCTTTACAATACAAGTGCGCTTCTTTATGAATGAATTCATTAAAGAGCGGCACAACAACTTCCAAAGCATTTCAAAATTTTTATAGGTGTTGCCCAGCTGTCTTTTCTGCTCCACGCACTGGCTCGCTTGATGAGTGAGCGATGCTCCTGCATCATACTCCTCGGCTTGAAAACTTTCATGGGCTCCTGTCCATGAGCTCCTGCACGGTTTGTCCATGTTTTTGGATAACTGCTTCAGTCTCCCAGCTAGCATCCTCTACTAGGTGGTTCTTCCATTTCACTAGGTATTCAAAATACTGCTTTCGCCTGGTCTTCTTGCCCATTCGCTTATCCAGTATGCACTCCATCTGCGGCTTCTCAGCTACTGGTAACTACTTCTGCCACTGGATCACTGGTTCCTCAGTTCCAGCCTCTGCGTATCCAGCCCTGTATGGGTATAAATCCGAAACATTGAATATCGGAGATATCCCAATGCCATCCGGCAACTCGATTTCATATGCATTCTCTCCAAACTTCTTCAGGACTCTGCACGGTCTGATTTTCTTCATTTTGAGCTTGTTATGTGTTCCCCTTGGAAACCTTTCTCTCCTTAGATGTGCTATAACCAAATCACCAACTTCGAACTGAAGTCGTCTCTTCCGCTGATCGGCTCTGCGCTTATACTCCTGATTCGATTCTATCAGTCGCTGCTTCACCTTCGTGTGAAGTTCTTCCATCGCTTCAGCGAATTCTTTTGTGCTAGCGCTGCTAGTCGCACCTTGCTCTGACTCTCTGAGTTCAGAAACTCCCCTCGGTTGTGTCCCATACACAATCTGAAATGGACTCTTGCCTGTACTCTGATTCACCAAATCGTTGTACGCAAACTCTGCCTGTGGCAATATGTTGTCCCAGCTACTATGGTGCTCTGTCACCAAGCTTCTCAATAAATCCCCCAGACTCCTGTTTACAACCTCGGTCTACCCATCTGTCTGCTGATGGTAAGATGAACTAAACGCCAAGTTAGTCCCTAGCTTCTTCCATAGCGTCCTCCAAAAATGACCTATGAATTTGGTATCCCTGTCCGAGACTATGCTTCTCGGCAATCCATGCAGTCTAACAACCTCTTTGAAAAACAAGTTTGCGATGTGGGTCCCATCGCTGGTCTTCTGACATGGAATAAAATGTGCCATCCTCGAAAACCTATCCACCACTACAAATATGGAATCAACCCCTCTTTGCGTTCTCGGAAACCCCAGTATAAAATCCATGCTAATTGCTTCCCATGGCCTCTCGGGTATAGGCAATGGATGATAAAAACCCACGTTCTACTTTCGGCCCTTCGAATGTTGACATATCCTGCATCTGTCAACAAATCGTTTAACATCTGCACACATGCCCAGCTAAAAATACGATTCTCTTAACTTCGCAAATGTTTTGTCATGACCAAAGTGACCTGCTAATCTGCCACTGTGCTTTTCTTTCACCAAATTCTCCCTCATGGAGCAATTCAGAATGAACAGTTGATTTCCTCTGAACATCAATCCCTCCTAGATCATGTAATCTATCCATGGACTCCGGTCTCTGAGAACTAGATTCTCAGCTGCTTCATATGCTTTTCCGAAATCTGCATCTCCTGCATACATGTCTTTCAGATTTTCAAAATCCAATGTTTTGACCCTGAACTCCTGCAGCAACAAACATTTTCTGCTCAAAGCATTAGCCACTTTGTTAGCAGTCCCTGAAATGTGTTTGATCACAAATGTGAAATTCTGCATGTACTCTACCCATTTTGCATGTTTCTGGTTCAACTTCTCTTGTTGACTCACAAACTGCAATGCATGATTATTGCTGTACAAAACGAATTCCTTGGGTATCAAGTAATGCCTCCACTTCTTTAATGTTTGTATGATGGAATAAAACTCTTTGTCATATGTGGAGTATTTCATCTTTGCTTCATCCAGCTTCTCGCTGAAATATGCGACTGGTCTGTCATCTTGGCTCAAGACCCCTCCTACGGCGTAGCCACTCACATCACATTTCAAATGAAATGTCTTCTGAAAATCAGGCAACACCAGAATTGGTTGCTCTGTTATCTTCCGCTTCAACGGATTGAAGCTCTTCTCAGCCTCCACTGTCCAGTGAAAAACTTTATGCTTCTTCTTCACTATGTCCATCATCGCGGCGCTAATTCCACTGAAATTCCAAATGAATTTTTAGTAGAAACTAGCCAGTCCATGGAAACTTCTCACCTCGAAAACATTTCTCGGTGATGGCCAATTCTTGATCACGTCCACCTTCTCTGGATCCATCTTCAACTCATTAGCCGAAATAACAAAACCCAAATAAATGAGTTATGTCTTCATGAAGGAACACTTCTTCATGTTGACCAACAACTTCTCTTGCTGCAGTCTTCTCATCACGATGGCTAAATGTTTCAAATGTTCAGCCTTGGTCTTGCTGAAAATCAGTACGTCCTCTAGATATACGACAACGAAATTCCCGATGAATTCCCTCAGGACTTCATTCATCAATCTCATGAATGTGCTCGGCGCGTTTGTCAAGCCAAACGACATGACCAGCCATTTGTACAAACCTTTGTTTGTCTTGAATGTTGTCTTCCATTCATCACCCTCTCTCATGCGAATCTAGTGATATCCGCTCTTGAGATCAATCTTTGAAAAATAATTTTCCCCACTCAGGCAATCCATCAGATCATCCATTCTCGGCAGTGGAAATCTGTATCTGATGGTGATTTTGTTAATCGCTTTGGAGTCTGTACACATTCTCCAGCCTCCATCCTTTTTTGGACTAAGCATTGTCGGAACAACACATGGACTCAAACTTTCTCTGACCAGTCCTTTGTCCAGCAGATCCTGTACCTACCTTTTGACCTCCTCATTCTCCTGCGGCGTCAATCTGTACACGACTTTATTTGGCAAACTTGCTTCGGGTATGAGATCGATGTGATGACTCACACTCCACATCGGTGGCAACGAACGAGGTAGTTCGTCCACGATGATGTCAGTGAACTCTCCCAGCAGTTCTTGAATCTCCTCTGGTAAGTCATCCACTCTTGTGCTAGTTAGGACAATTCTTGGCTTCTTGACAACAAAGAACTGTGGATCTTCCTTCTTCTCCATCTCTATGAGAAGCTCCTTCCCACTCATGAGAAGTATCGTGCGGCTTACTTCCGGCTTTACCTCCTTATCCTTTATCGAAAGTAATTTATGGGTCGTCCCATCCTTCTCCAAAGTGTACGTGTTCATCCTCCCATCATGAACCACATTTCGGTCATACTGCCATGGTCTACCCAATAATACATGACAGACATCCATGGGAATGACATCACATAGGACTTTATCCCTATATTCACCCATCTTGAAATCAACTAAACATTGTTTAGTACCACTCACCTGATGTCCTTTTTGCAACCATGATACCTTGTATGGACTCGGGTGATTGGTCATTTCCAGTTCTAATTTCTCCACCATCTCGATCGAAACGAGATTGTCGGTGCTTCCGCTGTCCACTATGACCTTGCATTTCCAGCCCTTGGTCTTGCACGTGGTCCTGAACAATCTAGTCCTCTGAGTTGTGTCCTCCACCTCTTTCTCATGCGTCAAAAGAACTTTGTGCACCGTCAGTGACTTCCCACTTCCAGCGTCGTCATCCTCAACATCACGCCTGTGCGCCTCAGTGATGTGAGCTTCTCCTCTGTCCATTTTCCTGTCTGGACAATCAACGGCTTTATGTCCATCCTTCCCACATGTAAAACATGTGATGATTCCTCCTCTGCCTTTTCATCTTCCTATGGTACGAGGAAAAGTGTTCGCATTAGCATATCCACCACCCTACTCTGTATGTTGTCTCCTCGGCTCAACGTATTGCTGCCTCTATGAGGTTCCGCCTCTCTCAGCCTTACCCTGAGGTTTCTTCCATTCCTCCTTGGGCTTCTGAAATTTCTCTTGGGAAACTGCCTTGCCTCTGGGCTGACTCCTACCTCACCCTCATTGTCCTTGCTTAGGGCTCGGCTTCTCCTCGGCTTTCAGAGCCAATTGGTAAGAATCTTCCACCGTCCTGATGGTTAGCATGCTTAACTCATCCTGAATGTCATACCTTAGACCATTCAGGTATCTGGCTACCTTCTCATCATTGTTCTCCCGATGACCTGCTCGGATATTTAGCTTGTAGAACTCTTCGGTGTATTCCTTCACCGTCATCAACTTCTGTCTTAGGTTCTGGATTTGCCTGAACAGTGTGATTTGATAATCTCTGGGGATGAAATTCACTTTCATCTTTGCGATCATCTTGTCCCAGCTTTTAATCTTCTGTTTTCCTTTGGAACGTCTATCCGCCTGTAGCTTGTCCCACCATAAGGCTACATGTCCTTTCAACTTGGTAACAGCATGCCTTAGCTTCTTGTCCTCTTCAATATCTTCATAGTCGAAATATGTGTCAAGAGCTTGGATCCAATCCAACAACTCTTCTGCATCTAGGCTTCCTTCATACGCTGGAATGTCCATCTTGGTCTTTGAGCTCATTCTGGCAATAACTTTGATCAACCGCTCTGTTGAGGCATCCTCTGCTGTGACCTCTTCTTCGTGTCCAGCTTCTTCTTCCACCTCGGAATTGCTAATATCCCCAGCACCAGTTCCACGTCTTTGAGCAGTCTCCATCTCCTTGAGTCTTGCCCGAAGATCTCTCATCTGGCGCTCTATTTCTGGATTCCCTGCTGGCCTTCCTCTTCTTCGAGCATCCCTGTCTTCTCGATTAAGCGATTGCCTTTCTCTTCTCGGCGGCATGATGAATCTCTGTCTCTGATACAAAAAGCAAAGATATACCTGCTCTGATACCACTCTGACGCAGTCGACGACCCTCGCAGTCCAATCGCCTCCACTAGGACCTTCTTCGTCTCAGGCCTGAAGAACTGTATCACTCTTCAATCCTGTATCGGGACTATTCTGCTCCCACAGGATGCTCTCCTTACAATCTCGCTTGGGTCTATTGGGAAATCGGGTTTCGCGTTATCGCGAAACGTATGCACGAGGTTCTTGTGCTACCCAAACCCCAAAACTCGATGGGTCAACGGTCAACACTTCCATTCCATCAGGGTTTCCCCTATCGGGAAATCAACACATATGATGTCGTGGTTCTCTTGCACCACAAATCTCCGAACCCTGAACTCTGATGGCACGTGCGCTATATCCTCGCCATGTCACCTCCTCTCTCCTCTCTATTGGAAATCGCGAGATCGCGATTTCACCGTTCACAATTCCTTTGCACGGTAAAACCCCGAATGTCGAATCCTGACTTTTCGAGATCTCGTGCCACCTGTCCCCTAGTGACTGACGGCTCTAATTAATTCGGGAAATCGCTAATCGCGATTTTGACTAGTATGAAACTCTTACCTCCACAAACTCCGAAGACCGAATCTCGATGGGCTTTGGTCCTTCTCTCCTGCGCCTAAGGACTAAATCCCTCGCCACTTCTCTCGGATCTGACGGTCAGCGGGATTTCACGAATTTGTCCTGCGAGCCCTGGCCGTTGATTCTCCTCCTTGAGGATTTCTTCCGCTTCAAAGCTTCTTCCGGATTGAACCTTCTCCTGAGTCCTTCTCCCAGGAATCATGAAGGAACTATCCCTCCTGAGCTTGTCAACTCTGACTCCCTGAGAGACTTTGCGCACACTTTCCGTGCTCGACCCTCAACAACTCTCAAAGTGTTGAGTCCTTCCAATCCTATGCACCTGCATCCACAGTAATACCTACCTTCCTATGCTCAGACCATCCATTGTGGCTTTAAATTCCACCTGCACTTCCCCTGCACGGCTCTTCCAACCCAAATCAACTTCTGGGTGAGTGAGAATACGAGTTTAACTGTCTAGCCTCATCAATGCACTCTATGCGGATGAATTCAACTACACTCTATGCAGGAATCTCTTGGCTCAGACAGAGAAACAATTGAAACTTATTCCCCTCTCTCTCACAGATTTCAATTTAACTATGAAACCTCATACACAGCATATCAAAGAAAATGCATGACAAAAAGCAAACATCCATGAGCATAATATCAACATAGGGAACAACAGAAACCATGAAATTGAATCAAATTCTTTCTTCTATTAATTCAATCTGTACATGGGTGCTCTTCACAAGTCTCTGCCTGCTCTTCTCCTCTTCTGAATGCTCCTATTTTGATAATGAATGATCTCAATATGTTACAGTGTACAACAATATGTTACAGTGTACAAAGGAGGGTGTCTATATCCGTTTTCCCTCTCGAAAACTGAAACTATCAAATCTACAATTAAATTCCTATCCATCAGCATTAAAACTATTAAATGACTTCCTATCTACTAAGGACGAGAGCTTAAAGGCTCACGGTCCCCTTTACAATACATGTGTGCTTCTTTATGAATGGCTTCATTAAAGAGCGGCGCAACAACTTCCAAAGCATTTCAAAATTTGTATAGGCGCTGCCCAACTGTCTTTTCTTCTCCACGTGATGGCTCGCTTGATGAGTGAGCGATGCTCTTGCATCAAAATATTGGCTCCAATTTATGGCACCACGGAGATGGTACGGACGACAACTGTATGGTAGACGATGTACGACAGATGTGTGGTGGACATATGATTGATATTGTACGATGTGGTGCAGATGGCAGAGTGTACAGTGAATTAATTTACAGTTTTACGAAAATATCAGTGCATAGAAGCTCGATTATATGGCGGATTGAATGTAGTATGATGGGTTTCATGTTTGGAATGGGAGGGGAATCCGTGGGAGTGGTCTACGGATTGGGGAGTCGGGGGGTCACAGGTTGGGGGCCACGAAATTGGCGATTGTGTTAGGTTGCAAGAATCACGAGCGCGTGGGTTACGGGATTTAAGGGGAGGGTCAGGTGAGTGGGAGACGGAAGTGGGGTCGGGGTGAGATAGGGCTCTGCGGGGGTGTGAGATGGTAGGGGGGTGTGGTCACGGTGGGTTTTGTTTATTTATTTATTTATT
>CBVK0100020765.1:0-36063 GCA_900067695.1 Picea abies
TTCCGATCTCACATTGTTCTGATAATCTTTTGGCATGAATTTAGCCTTCATATTGCCTACCATTTTGTCCCAATTATTTATCTTATGTTTTCCTCTACTTCGCCTCTCAGCCTGTAGTTCATCCCACCACAGTGTTGTGTGTCCTTTAATCCTGGTGACAACATGTCTCACCCTTTTCTCCCCATCGACATATTCATAATCAAAATATATGTCCCTGGACCTTATCCAATCCAACAACTCTTTAGCATCCAAGTTTCCTTCATAAATTGGGACCGCTATCTTGGCTCTGGCTCCCAATATAACAACTTCTCTTAGAAAGCATTCTTCAGCAACGTGTTTCCCTGTATCTTCTTCATATTTTACATCTTATCTCTCCACATCGCTGACATCTCCAACATCAGGTTCTCTTCTCTGCGCATCTTGCATCACTTCCATCCTTGCACAGAGTTCTTGCAACTCTCTTTATACAATACGTTTGGCTAAACGGGGCTCCCCTCGTCTCCTCGGTGGCATTGTGTTGACTGTCTCTTACACATAGAGTACAACTTCAAGTTTTTTTTCTCCTTTTCCTGAAATCTATAGACAAAAATCAACTTTGATACCACTTGATGCAGACCCCCCTTCTCTCCTAAAGACTGGGTGACCTCCCGGTCTAAAATCGATCAAGAAACAGAGTCTTATTAACACTTTGGTCCTCAAGAACCTCAAATCCACTTAATAGACCCTCTTTCCCCCAAAGTGCAATTTATATGGAACCCACAGCTTTCTCCTTAATTCTTTTAAGATTTATCGTATTTAGGCACTAGCTCTCCTAGTTACGCCCCTCCCTTTATGTGAACAATTCTATGACCAGTCGCCTAATCAAAAGGTGCATCGCGACTTCATGTATTAGGCCTTTGCATGTGATTAACTCTGACTCTCTCGACTTCTAAAATCCCAACAGGAGCCTAGTGCATGATAGCCCCTCTATTCCCCTTCACCGATGTGACCCTTCACTGTGACCATTGGCAAATCTTCGATCACTTCGTCATTTCACACTTCGCGAATCATCTCCCTAGATGCTCAATAGCCCAGATCTCTTCTCAAACCGACGGCTCATATACAATCTTTGTGGTTTCAGATTTCATGAGTTCCTGGATCTCTTACCTCTGATTTCGTGAGTTGCGAAGTCCCGACAAAACCAGATCTATGGTACAAATCCCTCCTTCTATCAATGACTGTGATATTTTCATGATTTCACGATTCGCGACTTTGGAGTCTCCTTGCCTCCATTCTCCCGATAGCTGAAATTGTGATGTCGCTGGATCAACGGTCAATATCTCCCCTATGATCAATGTCCGTGATCGTTTTGTGAGTTCACACTTCACAAATCCTGACAACTCTGCTCTTTGACCTTTCCACTTTGTGAGTCAGCGAAACGTTGATCTCTCGCCATGTGTCCTATTGTGATGGACGGTTTTGATGCTTTCAAAATTTTGTGACCTTCTTCCTCCTGTGTACATTCAAATCTTTAATGTTAGTGCACTTTACCTTTATCATAAGGCTATGATCCATTTGCGCTCAAATCAAATAGTTGAGATATTTCCTCCTTTGTAATTGCTCCTTGTTGTCTGGACACTGATCGAATGGTCCAAATCTTCCCTCTGAGCTAAATCCTTCTTCAGACTTAGAATATTTTCGAAAGGATTTAAAGGCTTCGACCTTTATCCTTCCTGTGAGTCCATTTCTTGGATCTCATTCACGGTTCTTGGAAAGTGCTACTCCTCCTGAGTTTGATCTCTCCAAATATTTTGATCTCCCAAGCACTTCTTTATTTTCTGGGAAATTTTTCAAACTCAGATCCAAAGGTTCTTAAAAATAATCCTTTCTCTCCTTCCTAGCATTCTTCCACTCTCGTCCTTTGACTTCTTTACGTAGTCGATTCGACTCTTCATCGAATTTCAGGTCTGTGCACTCTTTGCAATAGATATTTACACAAGATTCAAGTTCTTGGTGCATAAGGTATGGAAGGTATTGGTGAACTCTGGTACTTCTTAGCCCCTCTCTTTCCATAGTGTGGTCCATCTCATACACTGCTCCTCATAGTTTCCAATAGGGTAATATTGTTCCTTTACTGCATCTGCAAAAAAATCGTAAGTTCGATTGATCCCATATATTCCAGACTCTTTTGTGGAACTTTTCTCCCATCTAGTTTCCCACCAATGTTTGACATAGGGAAAAGCTTTAAGGAGTGTGAAGGTGATCTTTTCCATGTCGAAAAAATGGTGAAGAGAGAAATTACCTTCTAACAGATTTAACCATGTGTCTAGGGCATCCACATCTATTTGACCTTCAAATAGGAGAATATAAAAAATAACATGTACCTTGAAAGGAGAGGTGCTTCCAAAGTGGTTGGTTGAAGAAGATGTGGTTGTTTCTATCAACATGCATTGAAATATGTGGGAAAAATTCTCCATCATTTTGTCCCTCTGTCATGTGAGAGCTTGCTCAAGAAACATATTTATAGAATCATCTGCTCCGTCATTTTTCTTTTCTTCCACCATGGAGGGTTTCTTTGGTATGTGAGAGAAATTGTCTTGAAGAGAGACAAGCTCGATACCCAAATTGCTATACTCGAACCTCGTTAGGGACATGCACTGAAAAAAATGATCAAGAGCATCCTGCTTTGATACCACTGATCCGAATTATTTTCGGCATGAAATGAGAGTGGAGATATAATAAAGAAATATACAGATATATCTCGGATATCCAATATTATAAAAGAAATGTATCATAGATGCAACCATAAACACAGATAAACATTAATACACAATTTTCTATTAACGAGTGAAAATGTACAAAGACTGTAAAATACAAAGTGAAAGACTCGTTAGAATGGTGTAAACTTATCTCTGAGAAGAGATGTGACAGATACTCGCATCTGTGAGAATATAATTTTACAATGAAGCTCCAAAGGCCTTTTTATCATAAAGAAAATCCAAAACCCTAACCCCGGAAGATGAAAATCCAAATTTTTTGTGGACCTCGTTTTAGGTAGTTTGGTGTATCAACTTCCCTGGGGCGTAACTTTGGCATACGATATCGATTTGGGGCACACAATAGCTTGTTGGAAAGGTCTCATTGAGGAGATTTATTTTGGGTGATAAATTAGAGCCCTTAGCGATAATTGAGAAACTTGATCCTAAAAAAATTTCATTTAGGCCCTCAAAATGGCCCTGGAAGTTAAAAACTGCTAAAAATAGTAAATTACCAAAATTGTCAGAAAACTATTTTCAGGTAGTTGAAAACGGTGGGTGGCCACCGATATCCACTTAGATCAATTATGGTAATTTTTAGAATGAGTATTTTTCGGAAACATAGAGATAATCTTCCAATATGAACCAATGTGATTATGCTACCTCTCATTTCTTAGGCAAAAAATGGAATATTTTGTTTTGGTCCTCGAACATATGCATGAAAATCTATTTTTCATGTAATATATGATTCACATTCATTAAAACAAAAAACAAAAAAACTTATCAAGAAAAATAGAGTAGAATAAAACACTTCTCAAATAGGTTTACTCGAAATTCTCATGAGATAGAAGGAGAGAATATTTTCCAAATTCCTAATGGTCTTGAACAAAATGATGTAACATTCTATTGCATTATATTTTCTTTCTAAACAACAAAAGTATCCTTCTATTGCCATGCATTTTCTTGCTAAACAACAAATGTATCATATTATTGCCATGCATTTCCTTTGTAAAAAACAATTAGAAATACAAAAACCAAGATTATAACACATATTTTAGTCCTTTGACATGTATATGTAAATCAATTTTTAATGTAATATATGATGTGTTTTGATGGAATGAATTTAAAAACTTTTCAGGAAAGGTAGATTAGAATAAAATAGTTCACAAAAAGGTTTATTCTAAATTCTCCAGATATAAAAGCAGGGAATGGAACCTTTTCCAAATTCCTATTCATCTCAAACACACCATTGCAAAATTCTATTGCGGTGTATTTTCTTGTTTAAGAACATTAGAAGTAAAGAAACTAATATTATAACACATTTTTCAATTAAACACGCCAATCAACATCAGGTTAAAAATCTTAGGAGAATAAGAGTTAAATACTAGATCCATGCAACCATTTATGTCAAAATGGAAATAAATACTAAAAAGTTGTCCATAAGTTTTAAATTTAAAACAACACAAAATGCAAATACTAACTGAAGTTTAATACATGAGTTCTAACGAGTTCCTTGTTGTAGATGACTCTTGAAACCTCGTGAAGTAGTAATAGTTGTTGACATGCACTGAGAACTGAACTGTATAGACAATTATAGGATAGGGCACAATTCAATGCATATAGAATGTATCATAATATGAAAGTTGAAATATATATTGTTCTCGAGAAATTTGTCGTTGACAATAAGATATTAATGTTTATAACCAATAAAAATTGAAATAAATAAAATTATTTACATAATTTAAATTTAAAAAATACAAACTATACATAAAATTAAAATTTTGGTTAGTATGGAAATATTTAAAATTCAAACGGAAACTAATATGAGGTCAATGCTAAACTCAATGTTATAGTACTTCGACAATTTTGTCTAGCATGAAAATATTTAAAATTCAAAGACAAACTAATATAAGGTCAATGCTAAACTCAATGTTTTTTTTTTTTAAGTAAAAAGGGGGAGGATCATGTTATATTAAAAGTGAAGGCTTACAAAGTCTTTTGGAGTGCCAGTTGTCCCACCTAAAAATTAAACCAGGACAAATGGTTGTCCCATGCCACTTGTTTTCACACAAAAAGAACTAGCTTGCCATCTGTCCTACCCAAAGGAAACCAAGACGTATGGCCGCCATTAGTTTCAGACTGTTCCATAGCTTATTACTGACAACATAATGATAGTCTAACTAAGATAGAGCTCTAGTTTGAAACGAAAGAAAATTTCTAACTATGAACATTCACAGAACTAGTTACCCAATGTCCTCATCGACTTCGTCATTCTTCCACCATCTGGCTAGAAGCGCGAAGGGTTGTGTGCACATAGGGCATTTCCAGCTTGGAGATGTGTTGGAGTATGCAACATACATCACGCCGAGGCATTGGCTGACTTGGAGGGCCATGTAGATTTGGTCGTCCACCATGCTGTGTCTTTCAAAGATCAGTTCCAGGTGCTCCGGGTGGAGAAGTGGAGGTTGGTCCTGCCATTCTCCCTAAGCGGAGGAGAGGGGAATTGGCTTATGTACACCTCTACCCTATGTTTCTTAATTTTCTCTACCTCCTTGCTATCCTTGTTGCTCGTCCTGCTGAGCCGCTTCCTCTAAAAATTCATCGCTTGCTGAATTTGCCTTTTCTTCTGTGTTGCTCGAGAATTCTTCCTCGACGTAGCAAGTTGTGTGTTCCCATGTTGGGTCACCTTCGTTGTGACTGTGCATCATTATTGGATCCTGAGGCTTGGCTTCATCCACAAAACAAGTGGGAGGATCCCAATTATCTGGAATATTGAAGAGGAGATGTGCTGGAGGAACCTAGAGGGTTCATCCAGAACAATCTCCTCCACATAAGCCATGGGAAGCATCCAAGGCTTCCTGGTTCTCCGAGTGCACGCCATGGCCAACACTCTTTCAAACTTCTTCTGTCTCTTTTTGCGAGATTCAAATGCATACCATGCAGTGCCTCTGTGAGGCCATCCTCTTTCTCTCGGCATGTAGAGGAGAAGAGCTATAACAAAAATGCCAAATCGGTAAGTGTCTCTGCACTAGCACTCTGAAGGTTCAGCCTTCGGCTGCTCAACTCCCAAATGCATTGCATAACCATTATAGCGGCTGATAAGGATGAAGGTGTCTTTGACATCCTTGGCCATTAAGGCTATGCCCTTAGTGCCATGGTCCTCCATCCTTTTCACTTGTGTGAGAGGCCTCATCCTCTAGTTTTGGCTTCTTGGGCTCACTCCCATCTTAATGATGAGGAGATGGGAGCGAGTGGCCAGTATTTATGGCCCTACCTAGCTCATCCCGATGTGTCCTCCTTGTTTTACGTGGCACCCCATCTGGGGTTTTGAGATCTTTGTTGGCAAGAGCATCACACCAATCTGAGATATCTGAGTTTCCAGAGATGTGTGCTTCCTAGTAGAGGTGTTCTATCTTCTTTTCTACCCCTTCATTTTCTAGGCAGTCTGCTACCCTGTTTGTGTCTCTTTTCACATGAGAGGGTATAATGCTGAAGTTAGTTCTGAGGAGGGCTTTGAATTCCTCTAGCAGCCCTGAGAGTCGCCATCTGGGTGAGATTTTCAACTTGTTTTCCCCATGGAGAATCTTGGTGATTAGCTGGATGACAATTTGTGAGTCCCCCTCGAGGATGATCTTGTGACAATGTTTAGTAATTGCTGCTTGGAAACCCTACAAGAGGCTCGTTAGCTCTATCGCATTGTTTATGGTTTCCCCAAGGTATCCTGATACCAGATAGAGGATCTCTCCATTGGAGTTTCTGAGTGTGGCCCCATATCCCACCAGTCTCGGGTTCCTTTTAAAGGCCCCATCGAAGTTGATCTTTATGAAATCTGTTGGAGGAGGGGACTAGGTGGTTGGGATGATATGCTGACACTTAGGTGCATTTATCTCCATTTGATTAGCCAGGTTAGGCTGCCATCTTTGGAGTATGAATTACTCCTCCGGGGTGCAATTTAAGTCCTCTGGTTTCCAGGGTTTGCTTATAATTGTTTCCTTCATGAGCATGACAATTTTCTCCCAAGTTAGGCTTGGTGTGGAGGCTTTGGAGTGAAATATTATTTTATTTATTTCATTCCAAATTTTCCAAAGAATGAATCCTCGGAGGAGTTGCCAAATGTATGCCAGCAGAGGATTTTTGTAGGTGACCAAGTCCCATTTTTCAAGTGTATCCCTGATGTTTCTCATGTCTTGATTGGATTGACGCATTGTTTGAGCTCCTTGATCCCAAATCTACTGACTGAAGGGACACTTGTTGAATAAATGTTCATTGGTTTCCTCTTGTTGATGGCATAAGATGCATATTGAGGGTCTGATGAAGCCCCATTTCCTGAGGTTGTCCCAGGTTAGGACCCGGTTGTGTGCAATAATCCAGAGAAAGGTGGACACCTTGGGCCAGAGTATAAGATTCCAAACCTTGTTCCATATGTTCTAATAACAATATTGGTATTGAACTCTAGTAACTATGCAACTTCTAATTCAAGTATAAATTTGTAACAAAAATTAATAACTGCTCAACTATGAATTTTTAAATTAATGATATTCACACGTTGGAAACAAATTTTTCACTTTTCAAATCCAAAATGTATACTTTAAGATTCCGATTTTGCACTTTTTTAAATCCAATTTTGCACTTTTTTAAATCAATATTTACAGTTTTCAAATCCTATTTTAGACTTTTCAAATATTATTCACACTCATGAAGAATACTTTACCTTTTGAAAACATTGATTTTGATCCATATCTGGAGGGGTTTACATTGAAATTACTCTAAATTTAATTAGATTGGAGTTAAATATTCTCTTCCCTCCTAACTTTGGATGTGGTTTTTGTGAATATTTTATAGTAATATAGTTATAGCATGCAAATAAGATGGAAATTTTGGTAGGAGGACTAACTTGTCATCCTAATTTTGTATATATTGATAATATGTGTTTCCACTAGAGACTTGGTAACTATCCATAGTGTACTCAACATTAATGAAAATGTATAGTTATTTAATAAAATGACTACACTTGTTTCTATTTTTCTTCTCTTTAATATCAATATAATAACAAATGTATGTCACAATAATATGAAATCTCATACATAAACAAATGTTGACATTAATATTGGAAACTGATATTTACACAATTAGAATTTGATATTCACACTTTTAGAATATCATATTCATACTTTCATATTTGATATTCACACTTTTAGAATTCAATATTAACAGTTTTATAATCTAATTTTAACACTTTCAAGATATGATAGTCATACTTTGGAGTATGATATCCACACGTTTAAATTGTTCTCATTTATAAATCCAAATTTAATGAAATGACATATATTCATTGAAATGACACGTATTATACTTTGCAACATGATCATTTTTTTTAAAACAAACATCCCTCAACAATGCAACCTCTTATTAGGTGCCTTAGTTCTCTTAAGATATATAGACACACTAGAGAGGGGGACAGATATTTTAAAAAGTAACATAGTGTTTCATACAATAATATGCACGCCATATGAATATACATTGATGTACATATAATATTAAATGAAAATAGTGGACAATGGAATGGTGCTCTTTGATATATTCGGAGCACCATTTATGGCGTCTCAATAATTGTATGAACTTTGTGATGTTTTCTGGAAAAAAAGCATCCCTTGGTAGTGTTTTGTGGGCTATTGATCCCATTGTTGTTCAAAATGTGCTTTTTTGTTTTTCTATCTATCTAGCACACTAGGTCATTGAACATTGGTGCATTATGGTGTTAAGAGTGTTAGTGTGTGTATATTAAATTGGTGCACCACGAGCCATTTTATACAAATAACTTTTCTTTATACATCCACAAAACCTTTGAAAACAAACTCTTCAAATCAGGAACTTTGAAAATCACCCATAAAATAAAGTCTACTAAAACTTTGTTTCCTAGTAGTGATTACTACAATAGTAATTTATATTTTACAAATAAATTGAGAGATGTGAAATTAAGCAAATCCTTCTTAAAATTGTCTATCATGAAATATGACTAACCAATAGAGAACTATATTAAGGTGAGTTGCATTTGTACTTAATTGAGTAAAAATGAGGTAGCTGAAATAGGATCGAAGAAGGAATAAGATGTCTTGCATTAGTGTGATTAATTGTTTTTTTGACAACCTCCTTGTACATGAGGGAGATGAGTAATTCACTCTTAATGGGAATAAAATGTTTGATTAACAATTACTTCATATGGTGTCCTTGTCCAAACAAGGATAAGAAAAACATAACCTCAACTATAGGAGCGAAGTTAAATTCCTTGTGAATAAATGAGCAAGGTATAATATTAGCAATGGAAACTTTGATGTATAATATGGCATGTGAAAGGTATAATATTAGCGATAAAAAAATTAATGTATAATATAACAATGTGATAGTGTGTGATAACACATTTTTCACTAAAATACTGGGTAGCTTCTCATACTTTTTGCACCAATTTTTCCTTCAACTTTGTAGTTGAAAAACACTAGGTAACTTCTCATATTTTTTTCTACCATTTTTCCTTCAACTTTGTAGTTAAAGAGTATCCAAGAAAAAGCTAACAAGCAAATTGTGTTCTTCCAAAATTTGGCACTTAAAAGTGACATGATTACCTTAGGTGAGAAATATTGTTGAAATGTTGTAGAACCTGAACCTGATTGCCTCATGTAAGAAATATTGAAAAGTTCTTTAGGCCATTATCGAAGTCTTTGAGAAATTGTAATGGGGTGAGAGTTGGGAAAGAAAAGTGAAAAAGAGAGTGAATTTTGAATAGTTTATGGTGACTTGTGTGTTTTTTATGAGTTAGGAGTTTGAAAGTAATTTTTTTGAATCTTTTTCATAAAAGATTTTTATCATTGAAATTGAAAACCCATCAACAATATTACAAGTTTGGATGAAGTTTCACCTAATATTAATCAAGATGAAATTTAACTATAACTGATCCTAAGGGATTTTGTGTGTAATATGTAAATAGTTAATGACAATATGTATAAATAAAAAGAATACATAACTTTTGATAAAAGGAATACATAAGCAAATTTTAATATATTAAATGAAAATGTGTATAAATAAAAAGAATACATAACTTTAAACAAAAATGTGTATGCTAAATCAAATTTTAATATATTAAATGAAAATGTGTATTAAACATGTACAATAAACTCTGAAATATATAAATGAAATATATTAAACGAAAATGTGTATAAATAAAAAAAATACGTAACTTTAAACGAAAATGTGTATGATAAATCAAATTTTAATATATTAAATGAAAATATGTATTAAACAGTTACAATAAACTCTGAAATATAAAAATTAAATATATTAAACTAAAATGTGTATAAATAAAAATAATACATAACTTTAAACGAAAATGTGTATTAAACTGCCATAAGAGTAAATGGAGATGCGAGGTATCGATCCCCGTACCTCTCGCATGCTAAGCGAGCGCTATACGATCTGATCACATCCCCTTATGTGGTAGTTTTAAATCTTTGTATATAGAGAAATATATTCCTGGCAAATTATGCTAGAGACGAACGACGAACGACGTAATGGGTGTGGCCTGGCGAAAAATGGTAGACGTAATGTGTCCGTGTTGTCAGGTAAAATCGAACCTGAGTCACCCGCGTGACAGGCATACTCAACACTGTACTACAACGAACTGAAATTTACAAAGAGTTGGAGTAAATATATGAGAAAGAAAATTAAGGTTAGGCAAGCAATTAACCAGGAAAATTGTCACCTCGCGTCTTTTATGATGGCCGAGTTGGTCTTAGGCAAGCAATTAACCAGGAAAATTGTCTAAAACAATGTCAAGATGGCCGAGTTGGTCTAAGGCGCCAGTTTTAGGTACTGGTTAGAATTCCATTTTTGACAGTTTGTTTTTCTAAAAGATCAGTCAAAACTGTTCTGGTCTAAGGTGGCAGTTTCAGATACTTGTCCGAAAGGGCATGTGTTCGAATTCCATTTTCTAAAAAATAGTCAAAAGTTTTCTGGTGTCACATTTGCACTTTACCCTTCGCACGCTAATTTCTGGTTTTAGCCATTTATCCTTTTAACTCAACCTATAACACAAATCAGTCAAAACTGTTTTGATTTGGTTCGTGCATGTATCAACTCAAATTCATCATGTCAGGCATTGTAATTGATTAAATCGCTTTTTGTGGATTGGTCAAACCTTAATTGTAATAGGCTAAACGAAAATACGGCCCCAGAATATATTAAAGTGGTTATAACCACCCAGAATGAGAAGTCGGCCCTGCCAGTGAAAAGACACTTGTTCTGCACCTGCCAGATTGTATAAATAACAGAGGCCAATGCCTCATTTGGACACACACTCAGCTCACTCATTTAGTGCGCAAGTTTTGAAGGAAGTTGCAATTACTAGTTGCCGTAAGAATGAAGAGAGAGAGACACATCTTTGGGAGAGGAATTTATGTATTGCTTGGTTCATTGTCTTAGCATTGTATTGGCTATCTATATTAAGGAATTTTTGTTGGGTTTTCTTCCCCTTGAGGGTTTCCCAGGATAAATGCTTGTGTAATCTTGTGATTGTGTTTCTCTCAGTGATCCTATCTATGCTATTGTTATCTAGTAAATTGAAAGTAACCTAATAATAGAATAAACTTTAACATGGTATCAGAGCCAAGCTGAAGAAAGCATCTTTCACAGGAAAAAGAAAAACGTCATTGTTGTCGTACAAGAAAATTATGGCTTTTTATTGAAGAATAATTTCAGCCCCAAATCAATCTACAAAGGGGCGCCCTACCTCAAGGAAGATTTTGGCATTTTCAGCGCACATTTTCAGTGGCTAGATCTCCCGGAAAGTGAAACCCTAGTTTTCGCAATGTACTAGAGGTACCAGAAAACCAGAGTATCAAAAGTACCAGAAGTACCAGAGTACCAAAAGTACCAGAAAACCAGAAGCACCAGTCCAGAAATCCGCAGATCAAGTTTGAAGGGGTAAAATTTGGATTTTCAGAAATTTGACTGTACCAGCATACTCCCCTCAGTCCAGCGCATATTTTGGTGAGTTCAGATTTCAGATCCAAGAAATTTGATTTTTTTATTATTTCTATAGCCCGGAGGGATAGGGTTTCTACTACAAGAAAGAATGGCTACCAACATGAGGGTAGAAGACAAGTTGGAAGGATCTAGAAACTTTAGATCTTGGAAGCATAGGTTGGAGATGTTTCTAGACGAGAATGATCTCCTAGAACATGTTACAATAGGTGTACTAGAACCAGATGAAGAAGAGAAAAATACCAAGCATACGAAGAATGAAAAGAAAGAAAAGAGAATAGTGTTAGGTTCAATGAAGGATCACTTGATTCCTCATATATCCAAACTACAGACAACAAGGCAAATGTATGGGGCACTCAACAGGTTATATTAAAGAAAAGACATTAGCCAGAATCTTACCTGAAGAAATCAACTTTGTAATATGAAGATGGAAAACTCAGAATATGTCACATCCTACCTTATGAGAGTTTCTCAGATTAGAGATCAACTTGCAGCTATTTGAGATGTCATTAGTGACAAGGATCTTGTAACCACAACCCTAAATGGGTTTCCAACATTTTGGATTGCTTTTGTACTAGGAGTGTGTGCAAGAAGAAAGTTACCCAACTTTGATAAGTTATGAGAAGATTGCACAAATGAAGAATCTAGACTTTCAGACCAACGAAAGAGATTAATTGTCGATGAAGAGGAAGCTCTTATAGCTAAAAAGAACAAAATAACTTCCTTCAGGAAGAACAGTAAAGAAGATAACTACATAACAGTTCCAGACAAGAAGAAAGATGTTTTAAAGATCAGATGGTACAACTGCCAAAAGTTGGGACACTTTTCCTATGACTGTCCTCAAGGAAAAGGAAAAAGAAAGTATCAAGCACATGTGGCAGAAGAAGAGGAATCTCCTCCCTCAAAGAAATCTCTAGTAGAAATTAAGGATTATGTACTTTAAGTTGAAGATAGTTGATCCGAAGAAAGAAAGAAAATGGTGGAGTCCGTAGAGCCTCGCCACACAAAAAACGAAACATAAGTATTCATGTTTATTCTTAGTATCTTCTTTACTTTAACAACTTCTCATTACAAGTTAGTTTTTTGTGAGAATGTTAATTAACCTCATTTTATTTCAGTGTCTATGCAGACTTATGAAGGAAGTATCAAAGAAGACGATGAAGAAAGAGATGAAATATTTATTTCATGTATGATCACTCATGAGAGTGACAAAGAAAGCATATTGTAAGTAAGTTTACAAGTGTTGGAAGAAATAATTTATGCCATGACTTGCAAAAGTTAGACAACACAAGAAGGACATATGATATGATGACAGTTAGTAAAGACCAGACAATATCTAGTATTTATATAGGAGAAGGAGGCTCCTAAAGATGCAGAGCATAAATATTCAAGATGACGAAAAAGATGGATAATCAGATATAGTGGATGAGATGTAGGTAACTACAGATTGCTCCAGTACCATTCTTATAGATGCAGAGGGAGCAGGTTGATCCAGTATGAAGACAGAAAGAAAGAAATATGTGAACTCAAGAAGGCACCCGGGATATTACAGAAGTGAACTTCAAGGATGATGATTAGAAACTACTAGTTTGGTGCAAGAGGGAGCTATGTCTCCAAGTTAGAAATAGAATATCGTGATTTGATGAGGTTAGGAAAGTAGATGGATGGTGCCTAGATATTTTGATCAAGATCAAAGTTATCCAGTAGATGGATGGTGCCCAACATATGGGTAGCATGGTATTATACCATTGAAATATTTTGGACGAAAAGAGATTTTTTTGGATCCCATAGCTATACCTTCCTAAAGAAGGAAGAGACCTTCGTAGAGAAGGAATGAGCAATCCCACATGTAGACCTTTATAGAGAAGGAGAAAGAGAAGAGACATTTGTAGAGAAGGGGAATGAGAAATTTGTCAAGGTTGGCCTCTGTCCAAGTGTTGAGTTTTGGATACTCTAGGGACATGTTATAATACCCTCATAGAGAGGGGTGTGACCACCCTCATAGAGAGGAATGTGGATGTTTCTCCAAGGGGCAATAGGCATATACTCTCCTCTGGCCAAGGATGGAGTAGCCTGGAACACAAACCTTATTCATGTGGAATGGTTAGTTGGCTCTTGAGGTTTGTGTCGTTATCCTACGTGGATCATGGAAAGGGAGTCTAGTCTTTCCTAGGCTAGCATATTAGCTTCTCTAGTTCATGTAGGATGACTAGGAGTGATGCTATGGTAGTAGTCCTCCCCAATGGATGGGTGATATATATGACTACAAGAGAAGGGAGGACATAAAAGGAAAGAAAAAACTCATAGAATATCTTATGTATGAAGATAATACATCTTCGGTGTGAAGATAAGAAAGACGTATCTTCTATGTGAAGACAAAAGAAAGAAAGAGTATCTTCTGCACGAAGATAAAGAGAGAAAAACTTTCGATCACTTATAGATATTCCAGTCAGTGATAATGATGTCAGATGACCAAGTGGATTATATTGATTCCTCCTGTTATCTAGTTGATGATGTTATCCAGTTGATGATGTTATCTAGTGGATGTTGTTGCCTAGTTGATGTTGAGATTCGATGACCTGACAAAAGATAAAGAATATTCTTCTGGTTAAGAGGGAGTGTTAAAATATTGCGTAACTGCAAAGAATATTCTTATCCCCTTTTGTGGATAAATATAAAATATATTTATTATTGATTAGATCAATCCCCTTTTATGGATTGATCATGTCTGGCATTGTAATTGACAAAATCCCCTTTTGCGGATTGGTCAAACCCTAATTGTAATAGGATAAATGAAAAGACGACCCTTGAATATACTAAAGTGGTTATAACCACCTAGAATGAGAAGTCAGCCCATCCTAAATATATTAAAGTGGTTATAACCACCCAGAATGAGAATTCATCCCTGCCAATGAAAAGAAACATGTTCAACACCTACCATATTGTATAAATAAGAGAGGCCAACACCTCATTTGGAAACACACTTAGCTCACTCATCTAGTGCACAAGGTTTGAAGGAAGCTACAGTTACCAGTTGCTGTAAGAAGGAAGAGAGAGACAGAGGCGCATCTCTGGCAGAGGAATTTCTGAATTGCTTGCTTCATTGTCTTGGCATTGTATTGGCTATCTATATTAAGGAAGTTTTGTTGGGTTTTCTTCCCCTTGAGGGTTTCCTAGGATAAATGCTTTTGTACTCTTTTGATTGTGTTTCTCTCAGTGATCCTATCTATGCTATTGTTATCTAGTAAATTGAAAGTAACCTAATAATAACATAAACTTTAACATCCCTCTCTCTCTCTCTCTCCTCGCCTCGCCCTCTCCCTCCCCATTTCTTGCTCAATCTCTCTCCCTCTCTCTCTTACTCCCTTTGACACTCTCAGTTTTCCCTCTCTCTCTCTCTCTCTCTCTCTCTCTCTCTCTCTCTCTCTCTCTCTCTCTGGGAATGGGGAAATCGTCTCTCTTTCTGGGAATGGCGATTAGTTATTCCCATTAAATTTTCCATGATTTGAGTTGACTTTGTAAATGGACAAAATTACAATTTTTATCCACTAAAACTGCATTTTCATCCTTTCATTAAAAAATAAAGTAAAAATATATTTATTCCACTAATGGTTCTCTATCACTGGGTGGACACACTACAATAAAGATGCATATAGAGATCTAAAGGGTCTGTTGAATGGATAGAAGTTTCCCTTGATTTAAATGTAGTATATATATCTTTAACATTTGTTTTTCCACATGAACCATCGTTTGTTTATACTGATAGGTTCGAGATATAGGTGAGAAATTGTTTTTTGAGGACACTTGCTTGCAAGTGATCCAAATTATTATACTATTGGGCATTTGATTATGATTATGAGGCATTATGGATATGATGACATGTTATTTTGTTGTATTGATATACAAATTTTCTATTGACTCAATTCTCCTGAGTGTGTAGGATTTTGGACCTCGAGGATGCAGAGGCATCGATGAATGCCTTGGACTCTGGATCGAGTTAGGGAGTGGACTATTGGGTTTGATTGTTGTATATATGAAATATGTGCATATGATTAGATGTTATGATTATGGATTTTATTTCTGACATGATTCGTTGATGATGTAGGCTGACGATAGCTTGCCAACCAGACTCACATGTGGAGTAGAGGGGTCACGCACGACTACCAGAGACGTTGAGGGATAGGTGTGGACAGTAGCTCTACCATAGCCTACTAGCACTCCCGTCGTGGCTTGAACTGTAGGTTAATGAATACCTAGTTTTAGAAGACCCACGATGTCATGAGGGAAGACTACGACAATCACTCACGATGATTCTAAGGGGTGCACAATAAGGAAAGAACATTATTCCTTAGATTCCCTTAGTCTCCCACAAGATCACCTGACGGAGAATTGACTCCAGGGATTTTTTATGTCTACCAATTCAGTCAAGAGGCGAGTGGCACCCTTGGAGCACGTAGTGTGTCTTGAAGAACACGTCGCACAAGGGAAACAAAATGAGGCGAGTGGCAACCTTGGAGCACCTAGTGCATCTTGAAGGGAACATCACGTTGTTAACTAATAAGTGAATGAACCTAGATGAACTTGGAACGAATAATTTGATAACAAGGATTTAAGAACAATTTCCCTAATAAAATGTCACCCAACCTACGAAAATAAAATCTAGGTCTAAGTGATACTTGTGGTAAGAAGAATAAAAATAAATAAATAATACTAATAATTTCCATTAAATATGTGACGAGAAGGGGGAAAGCAATTCAAATAATTTATAAAAATCAAATTACTTTGGGGGATTAAATTAAAAAAAAAAAAGGAAATAAGTGTTTGTTACATGTGCTAATTAAAAATTTATTAATTAATTTAAAGAAACAGGGGAAAAAACGTAATTTTCTACACTTGCTAATTTGATTTTTAGATAAAATGGGAAAAGAGGGAAACTTAAAAGAATTAGGAAACTAAGGGAAAAAGGGGGAAACATAAGGAAAAAGAAGAATGATTAACTTAGTAAGGAATCTTGCCATTAAGAACTTTCTAAATTGAACTCAACTAGGAATTTAGTAGGGGCGTAAGTCATTAAAATGTGTAAGGAAATATCAGGACACCGATTATAGAAATGATTTTAGGTGTGTGAGGGAAATAGGAGAAAATAATTAATTAATGAAATTAATTTTTGGTGCAACTAAGGGGATGGGTGACATGTGTACATGGGAGGATTTTTCTAAATTAAATTATTGAACAATAAATTAAATGGGAATTTGGGAAAGAAATCACTTAGAAATTATATATAAAGGAGGGAGGAGGAGGAGGAGGATAGATTTCTTCTTCATGCTTAACATTACGTTGTAGAAATTTTGACTTCACTGACTTATCTTGTGGGAGTTGGGATACCTATTTTGGTGAGGAGTGGTAGCTTGACCTTGCAAGGCAAGCTGGGAGCTAGTTGTTCTCTAGTTAGTGTGCATGGCCCCTTTGCAACTCAAGGGGCTAAGGTGGAAGAAGAGTACCCCTAGTGTTGGCTGGGAGGTACCGGTGAGGTCACAGCGGTCGGCAAGTGGGAGTGGAATGGAGCGTGTAGGAAAATGACTCAGAGTAGTCACCTTGGGCTACAATACTCATGCATTTATTTTGAATGGTAGTTTAATATTGAACTTGCTCTTTCATTTCTGTACTTTTAATTGTGTAAAGAAAGTATTTTACTTAGAAATTTTAATCAAGAACTTAAATTCATCATATCTTTACACTCGCTGCATCGATTTGATCTCCTTGGCCATCAATCCTTGATTTCTTTAATGTTCTATTGTTTTATTGATTATTTGAAGAGTATGAGATTTATCTTTCATCCTCATCCTTAGATCATCAGTCCACGCCTGAGAAATCGGATAGGATTCATATCGACGGTCGTCATTTCGGTTTTAATAGACCTATAGATCCTAATGCCCTTCTTTTTTGTGCATGGAGGATGAGTGAAGGATGTTTTTCCTAGCTGTCTACCCCTATTGGTTGTTCCTAGTTGAGTGTTTTCCTTCCCCCTTGTTACAATTGATTACCTCTGCGATTGTTATCTTTTCTCTTAGCGAAACGCTTATTATCCTCTGCATTTGATATCTGTGTTTTCTTGGTCTCTGCATTTTGATATATTACCTTTATGTTCTAAACGATCTCGGCATGCGGTCACGATGTCTTCTAATCTCTACGATTTCGTCTGATAACTCAATATTGTTTTTAATGAAAACCAGTGTTTATCATTGATAAACTCAACGAATTGAATGGTAACCCTACATTTGTTTGACAATGTCTTCAGCAAATTGCCCGAAGAATTCATCTTTTTGTATGCCAGTGATACCTCCCTTTACTCTACAAATTTACCTTATGTTTTACACCTCTGGCCTACAATTTTACCTCTGCACTTTAATCTATTTGAGGACGAATTTAACTTTCATCTCTGTCCACTCGAATGATAGTTTATAATGTATATATGGAGTGGGTTTTGTCCACTAAATTGACATACTTTACATTTTTTTTGGACTATGTTTTTCCCTTGTATGACAGAATGGTTATGCCTTGAATTACAACGAGAATTCTTGATGCATACCCCCTATCCCTCCTAAGGGTTGCGTGACCTCCCAGTCAGGATCTTCTAATTCGGGGATGAAATGGATCTTTTTGTTCTGAGATTGAACCTCCCTCTTCAAATCCACAGGTCCTTCTCTGTGTTTTCCTGTGCGACCAAGCACCAAGCTCACACTCTCCACTCCTCGTGACCGTGGGCACGACCACAGACTTAGCCAAAAGGCACGTCACATTTCGCAAAACTGGTCTCTCCAATACGATGAGTCCTTGGCTCCTCCAAGTCACGAATGTCAAAATCTCGATGACACGAGATTTACGACTTGGGTCTCTCTTGGATTGACGGCTAAGATTATTTTGGCTTTTCTTGTTTTGCGACATCGCCCTGCATGAAATCTTCTCACTCCTCCACTCAGTCGCCGAAATCAAAAAATCTCCCCTCACTACAGATCAACAAGTCTATGCCTTCGAATGTCTGACATCTCCAATATTTTAGAGGTTCCACTGGTTGAGAGTCCCTACACTGTTGACCCTTGTACCCTTGGTTGTCGAAATGTCGAAATCTTGAGGCCCGTGTTCAATGGGTCACAATGCCCTCAAGATCTATGCTCAGATATATTCCCTATCACTAACCTCCTCGCAACTCCACTTGATCCAACGGCTTGTAGGGTCTTGTGTTCCTCCTCAAAGTTCTCCACTGTTTGTTCAGATCTTTGAGATTTCCCCTCATGGACCTATGCAGTGTTAAATCCTGTGCACCTACCTCGAGTCGAACAGTCTGCGGGATTCTCCACTGTGATCCGACACTCGACGATGTTCTTCCTCCTGAGCTTTTACTCTCTTCAGAATTAGAATATTTTCTAAGTCTTTGAAGTCTCGACCTTCACCTCTTTCGGGGAAGGGGTTCCTGGATCCCGATAACACTTTCTGATGTTTTATTCGTCCTGAGCTTTGTCTAATTCAAACTTCGATTTCTAGTGCACTCCTTGAATCTAATGGATTTTGATAACTCATATCCATGGGGTTTCTCGTAGAGAGATTCCTCCTGATTTCCTTGCATTCCTCTCTAGCTCAATGCACACCTTCCAGAGCTTTAAATGAAGAGAAACAATTGAAACTAAAACACTAACATGCACAATTCCATTTACTTGTTCATAAAAATAGAAATGACAGGAAAACACACACTGTCCACACACCATACATTTGGATCAATTTTCCTTCTGTTTTATTCACAAGTGCCAAAACGGCTACAAATTACAGTGAAATTTTAGTAACTCAAAAAATGAGATCTCCTTCTAACTCACAGTTCTTTCTTACAACTATTTTTTCTTTATATTGTAGCTCTCACAACTAGGTGTACAAGATTTTACTTAACTCCAAAAGATTTATAAGGTTTCCCCTGGCTACTTGCCTACTCTAGAATTCATCCTATGTTATCTTAGTTCAGTCGCATTCCAGAGCCATAGTGGAAACTCCTGCACTATTTACAATTTTCAAAACATGCCTCAAAGGGTAAAATTCGACATTGGTTCAAGCGTGCCTCCAAAGGTAAATTTCAATGCTGAGTCAAGGCAGATTTCAAAATTAGCTGCAACTGCCAGTGTTGAAGTTCTGGAAGAACTCTCATGTATTGAGTCGTCTTGCCTTTGTGCGCTTGCCAATGATGATCCTGCATCATACTACCAATGTTGAAGTTCTGGAAGAACTCCCACGTGTTGAGTCATCCTACCTCTATGTGCTTGTCAATGACGCTCCTACATCATACTCCCCTTGAAAACAATTCATGGACTCATGTCCATGAGCACCTCTACTGACTTTCCTTTCTTCTGGATAGCAACTTCATTTCCCTTCTGGTATCTTCTATTGGGTGTCCTTTCCATTTGACCAGATACTCAAGATAAGTCTTAATCCTGGTCTTCTTGCTAATCCTCTGATCAATAATTCTCTCCATCTGCGACTTTTCTTTCACAGGCATCTGTTTCTCGCATTGAATATTTCCTTGATCTTCTGACCCTTCTGTGTCATCTTTCCTGTAAGGATATAGGTCTGAAACATTGAATATGGTCGAAATGCCCACACCATCGGGCAGTTCAATCTCATAGGAATTTGCATCAAACTTACTCAAGATCTTATAGGGTCCTATCTTCTTCATTTTCAATTTGTTATATGTTCCCCTATGGAACCTTTCCTTCCTGAGATGTGCTAAAACCCGATCTCCCACTTCAAATTGAAGTTCACTGCGATGTTGATCAGCTCTATGCTTATACTTCTGGTTAGAACTCTCCAACTGTCCTTTGATCTGGCTATGGAGTTTCTTCATCTCCGCAACAAAATCCTCTACTCCAACCCTCCTGATCTCACCCAGTTCCAAGTCTCTCAACTCAGATAATCCCCTTAGTTGAATTCCATATAGTATTTGGAATGGGCTCCTTCCAGTGCTCCTATTTGGTGAATCATTGTATGAAAATTCTTCTTGTGGCAGAATCTGATCCCACTGATTATGATGTTCAGTGACTAAACTCCTCAACAAGTTTCCCAAACTTGTATTTACCACCTCAGTTTTCCTATCTGTCTGAGGGTGATAAGCTGAGATAAAGGAAAAATCTGTCCCCATCTTCTTCCACAACATCCTCCAAAAGTGAACAACAAATTTTGTGTCTCTATCTAAGACAATTCTCCTGGGTAGGCTGTGAAGTCTCACAACTTCTTTGAAAAACATATTTGCAACATGCGTTGTGTCACTGGTCTTCTAGCATGGGATGAAATATGCTATATTTAAAAATATATCCACCAACACAAAAATGGAATCGAATCCCCTTTGTGTTCTCATCAATCCCAACACAAAATCCATGCTTATTGCATCCCAAGGCCTCTCTGGTATTGGCAATGGTTGATACAACCCAATGTTCTATCTTTTCCCCTTTGCATGTTGGCAGATCCTACATCTGTTCACAAAATTTATCACCTCTATTCTCATACTTGGCCAATAGTATGAACTTCTCAATTGTGCAAATGTTTTATCATGGCCAAAATGTCCAGCCAATCCTCCACTATGATTCTCCTTCAGAAGATTGTCCCTCATTTAGCATCGTTGTATGCACAATTGATTTCCTCATAACAACAATCCTTCCTGGACCATGTACTTTGTCCACTGAATTCTATCTCTCAACACAGGATTACCACATGCTTCATATGCCTCCTTGAAATCTACATCATCATGATACATGTCCTTAAGGTGTTCAAACCCCAAGGTCTTCACCTGGAATTCCTGCATGATCAAACATCTCCTACTTAACGCATCAACAACCTTGTTAGCATTCCCAAGAATATGTTTAATGACAAAAGTAAAATTTTCCATAAATTCAACCCATTTTGCATGCCTCTGTGTCATTTTTTTCTATCTTGTTATGAATTGTAAACCTCTGTTATCGCTATACAAGACAAACTCTTGCAGGACAAGATAATGCCTCCATTTCTTCAATGCTTGAATTATGGCATAGAATTGCTTGTCATATGTGGAGTATTTCTTCTTAGTCTCATTCAGCTTCTCGCTGAAATAGGCAACAGGTTTGTTATCCTGACTCAAAACTTCTCCTATTGCGACTCTGATTGCATCACATCTTGCCTAAAATGTCTTCTCAAAATTCAGCAAGATCAGAATTGGTCATTCTATTATCTTATCCTTCAGTATATTGAAGCTCCTTTCGGCCTCCTCTATCCATTTAAATGAATTGTGCCGCTTCTTCACTATATCCATCATTGGTGCACAAATTCCACTAAAGTCTCTAATGAACTTCCTATAGAATCTCGCTAATCCATGGAAGCTCCTTACCTCGAACATGCTTCTTGGTGATGGCCATTCTCTGATCACTTTCACTTTCTTTGGATCCATCTTCAGTTCATTCGAATAGATCACGAAACCCAAATAAATGAGTTTTGTCTTCATAAAAGTGGACTTCTTCAAATTGATCAGTAGCTTCTCCTATTGTAGCCTCCTCATTACTAGTGTTAGGTGCCTCAAATGCTTCTCTTTGGTCCTACTAAATATCAGTATATCGTTCAGATATACAACCATGAACTTGCCAATGAAATATTTCATAATTTCATTCATCAACCTCATAAAAGTACTCGAGGCATTTGTTAAGCCAAATTGCATAACCAACCACTCATATAGACCTTCATTTGTCTTAAAGGTTGTTTTCCATTCATCACCTTCTCTCATTCTGATCTAGTGATATCCACTTTTCAGATCAATCTTAGAAGAGAAATTTTCTCCACTTAAACAATCCATTAAATCATCCATTCTCGGTAAAGGAAATCTGTACCTAATGATGATCTTATTGATGACTCTCGAGTCTGTACACATTCTCCATCCTCCATCTTTCTTTGGGATCAACACAGTTGGTACTGCACATGGACTCAATCTTTCTCTGACCAAACCTTTATCCAGTAACTCTTGGAATTGGTTCTTCACTTCCTCATTCTCTCAAGGTGTTAATCCATATGCTTCTTTGCTCGATAGACTTTCTCCTGGTATCAAGTCGATATGATGACTAATACTCCTGATGGGTGGCAATGAGTTTGGCAGCTCATCTACCACTATATCAATGAAATTATCCAATAGTTCCTAAACTTATTTAGGAAAATCATCCATTGACGTACTCATAAGTATGATTCTAGGCTTCCTCACCACAACTAACTACATCTCATGTTCTTCCTTAACTTCTTTCAGGAGTTCCTTCCCACTCATGAGAAGTATGCTTGTGCTAGATTCCTCTTTTACTCTCTTCTCCTCTATCAACATCAACATATGTGTCCTACCACTCTTCTCTAATGTATATGTGTTTTTCCTCCCATCATCAATGAAATTTCTGTCAAACTGCCATGGTATTCCCAACAGAATATGGCATACATCCATGGGAATTACATCACACAGAATTTCATCTTTATAACGTCCTATCCTAATTCTAACCAGGCATTGTTTAGTAATGGTTGCCTCATGTCCTTTTTGTAACCATGAGACTTTGTATGGCTTTGTATGTCCAGTTGTATTCAGATCTAATTTTTCCACCATCTCTATGGATACTAGGTTTTCAGTGCTCCCACTGTCAATGATCACCTTGCATACTTTCTCCTTAGTCTTGCAAGTTGTCCTGAAGAGACCATTTCTCTGCTCTGGCTTTTAAACTTTTGCCTCTGGTTTTAAGAGAACCTTTCTCAACATCAGAGATGCTCCATCCTCTACTCCTTCTGCTTCAACATCTCTTTGTTGTGCTTCTAAAATATGAGCTTCTCCTCCTTCTTTATTTTTCTCGGGACATTCCCAAGACATGTGTGTCTTTCCACAGGTATAACATCTTACTCCTCCTTTGCCTCTTCCTCTAAAAGAGTTTCTTCCACCACCTTGTCTTTCCATGGAACTTTCTCCTTGTTCCTAGTGATTGTGTGGTTTCTCAGCCTCATCCCTAGACCGATGTGCTCTGTCACGATTAAAGCCCTTGCTCTTGCTTAGGACTAAGATTTTACCTCTTCCTTGTTGACTTTGTTTTCTGGTCAGTTTCTCCTCTGCCTTCAGTGCAAACTAATAAGCAGCCTCCATGGTTTTGACTGACATCATGCTGACCTCATCCTACATCTCATATCTCAAGCCATTTATATATCTGGTGGCTTTCTCTTCATCTCTCTCTCATTGTCTAGTTTTGATGTTCAACCGGTAGAATTCCTTGGTTTACTCCTTAACCATCATCCCTTTTTGTCTTAGGTTTTGCATATTCCTGAACAGATTGATCTAGTAGTCTTTGGGTATGAACTGAGCCTTTAGTATGGCTACCATTTTGTCCCAACTGTTTATTCTTTATTTTCCTTTACTTCTCCTCTCAGCTTGTAGTTCATCCCACCATAATGTTGCATGCCCTTTTATCCTAGTGACCATCTACTTCACCTTATTCTCTTCATAGACATCTTCATAGTCGAAGTATTTGTCCATGCAACTTATCCAGTCCAATAATTCTTCAGCATCTAGATTTCCATCATACATGGGAACATCTATTTTAGCTTTGCATCCCAATCTGGCAACTGCTTTCAACAAACGTCCTTCTGCAACATCCTCTCCTGCATCTTCTTCAACCTCAACCTATTCACTTTTTTCATCGCTAACATCCCCAGTGTCAGGTGCTCTTCATTTCACTCCTTCCATTGTTTCCAATCTGGCACAAAGTTTTCACATCTCCCTCTCTACAACACGGTTGGCTAAAGGTGCCTCTTGTCTCCTTGGCGACATTGTGTTGACTGCTTGTCACACACATAGTACAACTTTGAGTTATTTCTCTTTTCCTCTTTCTCTTTCACCTGAAGTCTATAGACAAAGAAAAATCATCTCTGATACCACCTGATACAGACCCCCTATCCCTCCTAAGGTCTACATGACCTCCCGGTCAGGATCTTTTGATTCGAGGCTGAAATGGCTATTCTGGTTCAGAGCTGGAACCTCCCTCTTCAAATCCACAGGTCCTTCTCTGTGTTTTCCTGTGTGACCAAGCTCTAGGATCACGCTCTCCACTCCTTGTGACTGTGGGCACGACCACAGACTTAGCCAAAATGCGCGTTTCATTTCGCGACCCCAACCTTTGCAATACGATGAGTCCTTGGCTCATCCAAGTCATGAATGTCGAAATCCCGATGACACAAGATCTATGGCTCAGGTCTCACTTGAACTGATGACTACAATTATTTTGGCGTTTCACATTTTGCGACTTTGCCTTGAATGAAATTTTCCCACTCCTCCACCCGGTCACCAAAATCACGAAATCTCCCCTCACTACAAATCAATGGCTCTAGGCCAGTCGAGAGTCCCTACACTGTTGGCCCTTGTACCCCCAGTTGACGAAATGTCAAAATCTTGAGGTGCTTGATTAACGGCTCACAACGCCCTCCAGATCTACGCTCATATCTCTTCCCCATCACTAACCTCCTTGCAACTCCACTTGATCCAATGGCTTGCGGGGTCTCACTTTCCTCCTCGAAGTTCTCCACTGTTTGTTCAGATCTTCGAGATCTACCCTCCTAGATCTATCCAGTGTTAAAGCCTGTGCACCTACCTCAATTCAGACGGTCTGCGAGATTCTCCACCGTGATCCAACGCTCAACGAAGTTCTTCCTCCTGAGCTTTTACTCGCTTCAGAATTAGAATATTTTTGAAGTCTTAGAAGGCTATACCTTCGCTTCTTTCGGGGAATGGGTTCCTGGATCTCGATAGCACTTTTTGATGTGTTATTCCTCCTGAGATTTGTCTAATTCAGACTTCGATTTCCTATGCACTCCTTGCATCTAAGGGATTTCGATAACTCAAATCCACGGGGTTTCTCACAGAGAGATTCCTCCCTATTTCCTTTTTTTCCTCTCTAGCTTGATTCACACCTTGCAGAGCTTCAAATGAAGAGAAACAATTGAAACTAGAACACTAACATGCACAACTCCATTTACTTGTTCATAAAAATAGAAATGACAGGAAAACACACACAATCCACATACCATACATTTCGATCAATTTTCCTTCTGTTATATTCACAAGTGCCAAAACAGATACAAATTACAGTCAACTTTCAGTAACTCAAAAACTGAGATCTCCTGCTAACTCGCAGTTCTCTCTTACAACTATTTTTTCACTGTATTGCGGCTCTCACAACTAGGTGTACAAACTTCTACTTAACTGCAAAATATTTATAGCGTTTCCCCTAGCTACTTGCCTACTCTAAAATTTGTCCTATGCTATCTTAGTTCAGTCACATTCCATAGGCGTAGTGGAAACTCCTGTTATGTTTACGATTTTCAAAACATGCCTGAAAGGGTAAAATTTGGCATTGGTTCAAGCGTGCCTCCAAAGTTAAATTTCGGCATTGAGTTAAGGCGGATTTCAAAATTGGTTGCAACTACCAACGTTGAAGTTCTGGAAGAAATCTCATGTGTTGAGTGGTCCTGCCTCTGCATGCTTGCCAACCATGCTCTTGCATCAATTCTCCTTGGTCGTCTGTGTCTTTTTACACCTGATCAACCACGAAATTTTTAGTGGAATGCCTTTGTTTTTTCTTACCTTGTATTGGGCAACCTAGTTGTTGTGTTTAGGGGTTCATTTCTATGTGTACTGGTAATGTTTTTGGGTGTAATGGCTATGATATATTTCCTGGAATACATTGCGATCTTCACCTTATAAAAACTGCACATAACTACCTTATTTACATGGCAGTTTTACATTTTAAGAGGACAATCCGTTACTCTTATCTACATGGGGATTTTACCATTCTGAAGACTACAATTTATTATATGGACAATGATACTAGTCAGTTAGTGGACAACTATGTCATGTGTACTATAACGTTGATGTGTCTAAGTGTTTAATGTGTGAATGGGTGGTGAATGGATTATCTCTATCAAGTGTTTGCAATAGTTATTTAGAGTGTGTCTCAGCTTATCTTAGGTAGGTATTTTAGCCTCTATATAGTCTGTGTTTTCAACATTCACCCAGTCTTCATTTTCACCATTTATTATGCTCCGTGGTCCCAACATTTTTATGGTCTGTGCTTCAACACGTGTTTAGAAAACCAATAATCCATAATTTTTGACTGCGTTTTTAAACATTAATTAACAAGGAATTTATATTTGACTGTGTTTCAACATTCATTGACAGTGAACTTATATGAATAACAATGATTTAGTTGAATGCGTTTTATTACATTTGACTGCAAGATTATTTATCGGTGTAATAAATAGAATCGTGGTTGTGAATAAATAAGCATGTGTTGTGACAGTCAATATAATTAATTTATTCTGTTACATAAACAATGACCTCTTGTGTTGTTATATTGTCAATTTGACCAATAGATTTTTTTCAGGAGACTTAAGTTGGACAACAATTATAATTGTATATAAGCAACATAGATCTCTTATAAAATATCGATTAATAATTTAGAAACCAATGTCGATCGTTTTATACTTGCTAGAACATAGACTGGTTAAATTAGACTTGTGGGTTTAGACAACATTGTTGAGTATTTTATAAGCAACATAGATCAATAGTTCACTTACTTTAATGGACGATGTGTAATTGTTGAACAATGTATTTGATTTTGTTAAGTCCCTAACCTAGTTCATTTTGTGACTATAGTAACTTGGTAACAGTTCACACCTTCTCTCTTAGACATATTTCTTAACAGTTAATGCTTTGGTTTGTTGGCGAAGTCGTGTAACAACTTGCACATTTTCTTTTTGAAGGATGTCTTATGGCACCTTGACAACCTGTTGCTTGGGGGTGTGGGTGTAGTATTCTTGTCAGTTATTTTGGCTCCTGGAGCATTGGTTTTTCTTGAGTCCTTGGTCTTGATAGGATATGTTGCACCGGTTTTATTGTCGCGCCTATTGCTCGGGGGTCAACATGATTCATGAGGAAGGGATCATGGTGCACCCTATTGGATAGCAGCAAATGATAACTTGGTCAGATTCTGTGCTTCCCGTTGAGGGTGTTGTTTTTTCGTTGTAGTTGTTGTTGGTTCTTGGGTGGTAACCCTTTCATGCATTAAGTTTGAGTGCCATAGAGGTTCTAGTTACTAGCCATTGAGGTCTTTGTGTCGGGATGGTAGATGTTGTCCTTTAGATTGTAGGCGTTGTCGTGTTTGTGTAGGGCAGGTATTCGTTTCTCTCTGTCTTTGATTTCTGCATGTTTCGACCAGTTGCACGATGTGCTTAGTGGGTTGATTCGTTGTTGGTTGTTGTTTGTCCTGCGTGCGTGGGGTTTGTGGTCAGGTTGTGTGGTTTTATTTTTCGTCAATGTCGTCCTACATAAAACAAAAAAAATTGCACTTTTCTCTTCGCCGGGGGTCGTAACAATTGGGTTCCTTATACACTACTACATTGGGTGCAAATTACGACAAAATATTATGATGGTTTAAAATTTCATCATATTTTTTTTTCTTTTTTTGGACTAAATATGCTTTTTTTTTTGAGGTCCAACTGTTGGTCACTCTAGTGACCAAACTTCCATGTTGGTCATTATAATGACGAAAGTTAGTCGGTAGAGTGACCAACCACTAGTTAGTCACTATAGAGACCAACTATGGCATGTGTGAGAATCAAATGGCCATTTACAACAAATCAATCCTATATATATCTCAGTTACGACAAATTTGCTATAGTTGTGATAATCATTTTCTACAGTTGCAAAAATTGTTCGATTGTTCTGATGCAATAGTGTTCTAGTTTTTTATGAAATCTTGATTTCAATTCTCTTTCAAGAAGAGAAACATTGAATTCATCAGACTCTACATATCTAATATTTTGAAGGTCAATACTTAAAAATTTTCTTTGTGATTTATTAGTTTGGTGTTATTGAACTATTTTATGCTTTATTTTCACTCCTTAAATCAGATTTTATGGTTTATTGTAACTCGTTAGAAATATTTTATGGTTTATCCACTTTTGATAGAGTAAAAAGATTACTGATCCAGCTACAATCACTCTAATTAGATTCAATCACTCTAATTTTATTCTTATATTTCATGGAACTTCTTGAATATCTAAGTATCCTTGCCTTAGTAAATTTACATTTAGAGTTTCCTCCTTGAGTTGGGAAAGAACCAACTAGAAGTGAAGAGTAGTGGTTTTTTTGTTGATATTGGGCATCAGTACTCTTGTGTATCCCTAAAGATACCCTAATTTTTATTAGGGACTTAATATTATATAGTGTGATTTTGGTTGATAATAAATCGACCTCCTCTTATTAATGTTTCATGCTTTTAGGTTTCATACTTTGTCCCTTATTTTTTTTTAACATGCTATATAATTTTCATTACAAATATTTAAATATATACCAAATTATTTGAATAGATTTGTATATTGTACTTATAATGTTTCAATTGATTTGTTGTAATCAATAATTACAATGTCAACTCCAAACAAGAAAAGAGAGCTTGTTATGTTAATGTGGCACATGGTGATTCATGGTGATGGGAAATGTTATTGCCCTTGTTGTGAATGCAGGGGTTTTAATGGAAGAAGACTACCTTTGAAGATAGTTTAAAAACATTGTTAGGAGAATGGGCATGTTGAAGGGGGCAATGAATATCGTCTCATGGTAAGTAATTAGTTATTATAAATCTGTAAGGGTATTATACATTAACTTATTTTTTTTAATTTATCTTTCAAAATAATATTTGTTATATACTCTAACTGTATTTTATTACTTCCATTGTTTTTATTAATGAAAAATCATCATAAGAATGTGATACTGCCTAGAATAAGGCGTTTTCATAGAGATAATAATGGAGAACAAGATGAAATTAATCGTGTGGATAATGGTGATCACGTTATTCCTATGGAAAATGATGATATTAATAATACAGTTGATGATGATGGGACAAATAGATTGATCCAAGATATTTATAATGCTCCAATGGATGATTATGTCAACATGGAGGAGGACAACTTGCAGGATGATAATGATGACAGTGATGAGGACAATGATGATGAATATATTTTTGATAAACCTATCCTTCAAAATGCCACTGAATCCCTATATGAAGGCACAAAAAAAAGTGTTCTCTCTGCTGTAATGTTGTTGGTCAACTTCAAGGTATCAAATGGTTTGTCAAACACATGTATGAAACATATGCTAAGGTAAGCAACATAATTTTATAGTTTTATGCAATTTTCAACTTTTATTTTATTTTGTTTTCAGTGTCAATTGATGTCTAATTAAGGATGCAATATTTATAATGATTAATATAATTTTCATTATTGATTTTTTTTTTGTATATTGTTGTTGTAGGTTGATAGGTGAATATTTCTTACCATCACCAAATAAGTTACCTCACACATACCGAGAATTATCAGTCATTCTAAAAGAAATTGGAATGGAATATCAGGCTATTGATGATTGCCCCAATGATCACATAATATATTATGGACAATATGCATCTGAATCGAATTTCCCCCAATGTCAAATTAGTAGATATCGAACTAATAAGTTAACAAAAAATATGCCTCACAAGGTTCTTCATTATATTCCCATAATTCCACGCATGCAATGTCTATTTAGATGTCGAAACATAACACAGTTTATGGATTACCATGCATGAAATAGAAGTGAAGATGATGCTCTTTGAATGCTTGCAGATGGTTCTTTATATAAAAATATCAAAGAAAGATGGCCAAGTTTTAAATAAGAACCTAGTAATGTTAGGATTTCATTGGCAGTTGATGGTGCAAATCCATTTGGTGAGCTCAGGTCTATCTACTCGGTGTGGCCTATTTTTTTTATAAACAATAACCTTCCTCCTTGGATGTCAATAAAGAGAGAGCACACAATGTTGGCAATGATTGTTCGAGGTATATTTTTATAACGATATTATTTTTTTAATGTTTAACATTTCATTTTTTTTGTTCATCGCACAATTTCATATATGTATACAAGGTGTAGTAATTATGTCTATTTTTTAACCATTTAGGTAAGTACCAAGTGAAATATATAAATGTATATATTGAGCCTCTTGTTGATGAGTTGTTAAAGTTATGGGACGACATCACTATGTACAAAATCTCTAGACCAATAGGTCAAAGAGGATTTCAATTCCATGGGATTATTACATGGACAATTCACGATGCACCGAGACTAACACATTTTTGTGGTATGTAACACACAATTTCACTTAAATATGTTAGATGTTGATGATATTATAATTTCTTATTATATAACTAATGTTTCCATTGATGTGTATCTTCTAGGTCTGCAAAAAAAGGGTAAATTTGCATGTCCAGTTTGTGGTCCTAGGATGAGATCTCATCGTTCAAAATTTTTAAGAAATGAGGTGTTTGATGAATATAGGAACTTTCTCCCTAAGAACCATAGGTATAAAAATACCAATAAACATATTTTCAATGGTAAAGAGGAGAGTGGGATAAAACCATGAAGAATGAGACCACACCTATGGAAGTTGGAATATAACAGATCATGTCATCAACGTAGGTCAATCTTCATCATCGTATGCAATATATTACATTTTTTAATTTTGTTGAATTCTCATGTCTACTCTGTATAAAATAACAATTGTTGTGTTAATTTCATTTATGTATCATATAGTTGGTCATCAAGGCATTGATCTTCTTCCAATAGGAATGAAAAGTTTCCCCAAACAATTCAGTAGGTTTCCCTACTATGAGCAACTAGAAATAAATCATTTGTTCAACATAAATCATATCGAGAAGAACGTAACAAAAATGTTGTGGAGAATCTTAGATGGAAGGTGTGACAAAGAAGAAATTTCTAAAATTTGTAGTGACATTCAAGAATCCAATCATGCAATGCTAAATATTATTGATTTAAATAGGACTAATGGAGTCGATCGAAATAGCCTCCCATGGTTATTTAAAGAAGATGAAAGCAATGTTATAAAAGATCTCATTCGAAAAATTAGATTTCCAATGGGATTTTCTTCAAACATCAAGAATATACTAATAAAGAAAGGTGAATTTGGTAGGTTAAAAACTCATGACTAGCATACCTTCATCAAGGTAATATATTGTTAATATGAAATCAGAAATTTATTAATGTGCCATTGTTTTGTTACAGTATGTGCTACCTCTATCTTTTCTCGATAGCTTTGACAACAACGTAAAACAAGTTATATATGACCTTGGAAAATACATGAGGTAAATAAGGACAGTCAAATTACATATTATTATTTATATGGAATAAAAATGTTGTATAAGTTCTTGATGACATGTGTTTTACTTGTAATATTCATGTATACAATATTGTCTTTGTTGAAACATATTTTGTTCTCGTAACATTTGTAGGTGGTTGTCATCTAAAGAAATCCATAAGGAAGATATAAAATATTGTAAGAGAGAAATTCCTCGTTTAATGTTTGCAATGAAAAAGTATCTACCTCCAGCATTTTTCAATGCGCAAGAACACTACCTCATACACCAGGTCGAGGAGATTGAATTGTGTGGACTTGTACACACAAGGTCAATGTGGATGGTGGAGATACAGTTGAAGTCATTGAAGGATTTAGTTACACAAAGAGCATGTCCCGAGGGTTCTATGGTGGAGGGGTATATGGTATATCAAACGTTAGTGTATATTAGCGATTATCTTCCTGATTTAGGGAGGAAAATTAATATCCATTGCATTTTGGGTGTCAATAATGTCAAAATATCTGAAGTGGAGGTCTTGGTCGAGAATGGTAAAATGAGGAAAGTGAAAGGTATTATATTATTTGATTTTTATTTATACTGTATTTCTTCAATTTATATTATACCTCCATCAATTATTACTATTCATTATTCTTACTAATTTATACTTTTTTTATTGCAACTAGTCGAGTGTGGGATGCACTACATTTATACATTGCTAACAATCTTGATTGGATGAAGCTATGGATAGAACAATGTGAACAACATGATGGTAGGTTATCATCGTAAGGGGTGGCTACATTAATTAAAAGAGCTCATCGTAATGAAGATCACAATCTTACGCAGAGGGAGATTGATTTAGCATATGGTTTAAAAGATAAACAGGTAAGCATATAAAATTTTACCTGGACTTTCTGTTATTATACAAAATGTTAATGTATTATTTCTTAATATTTATTAAGTTTAAATGCATTTATTAATTATTAATTTAATTTGTACTTGTTGGGAATATTGCATTTGAAGCACCACAAAGCTATGTGGTATAATGGTCAAAAATTTCACGTCAAAAGGGTGGATGACACAACGAAAACCACTAATTCAAGGATAACTGCAGTGTTTCAAGTCACTAGTGTTTCTTATAGAAGTGACAAACATCCAAGAATAACAAAAAATAGATATTATGGATATTTGGATGATATAATCAAGTGTGACTTCAAATCCTTCAAGATAATTCTATTTGAGGTCAAATGGTATCGTTTACGAATAAATGAATGTGATCCTGAAAGAACTATTATTCAGCATGAGAATGGTTTTACCATGGTTAATACAAGGACATTTGAGGTGGGTCTAGAAATTTATGTTCTTCCCATCCAATGTGAGTAGGTATTCTGTTGCAAGGTTCCCAGTAAACCAGGTTGGTCATTTGTTGTTAGATATGATCCAAGAGGAAGGTCTGTAAAGTATAATGTATTGGAAGAAGATGATAGTCAAGAACTAGAAGGTGATATAGAGGAACATGAGGAGGTAGAACGTGTATCATCAGATGATGAAGTCGAAGAAGTTGATCGACCATATGATGTAGATGATAATGTTCTCGATGACGCTATATTTGATGATGATATTATGGAAAATTATGATAGTATTGATGATGATGTTGATATGGCCAATCCATTCGACGGTAATTATGAAATACCAAATGATGATATAGAATATGATGAGTTGGATGAAGAAGACGATCAATGATATTCCAACATGTGGTGAGTGATTTGTACTATAGATCTCTTATGTTTTTTTCTTTCATGTAATCTTAGTGTCCTTTTTAATTATAGTTGTTGAATCTAGATAGATTGGGTATTGGGGAAATGACAATGTTCATGATGAAGATGATATTGAGGATGTTGAGTTTGATGAAGAAGAAGATGAATGATATATAGAGGCATGTGTTTTATATGATGATCTTTATATGCTTTTATTTTGTATAATATAGTATTTTACATGTTATTTATTATTTCAAATTGGGTATGGGGAAATTGAGAGTGATGTGAGGAGGTAGGGGGTTATAGTTAGAGATTCCACCTTCAAGTGGTTTCCCCTATTTATTAGAGAATGAACTATTATCAAAACCAAGATAATCTCATGAAAAATGAGGTTTTCTCATGGCACCTACTAAAGGTGCGTGCAATTGGAAAAATTAACAACCCAAAACTAAAAGGGATCAATACACAGACTATCAATGAGAGGTTATCTAGTCGTGTTGTGTAGGAATAGGCCTAGAACCTTCAACATTATCATTCTCCAAATATATTATACAAATTTTAAGAGGAAATTGTACTAGAACTAGACACGGGCAACAATGACCTGTGAATGGGGCCAACTTTGAAATTTTTTCAAACTGTTTCTGAATGCATTAAAATTTGACATGGATAGACTATTCGCATGACTTAATGACATGGGAGGGTTTCTCAACTCAAATTTGAATCACACACCCACTTTCTTCCATCATCAATTCATCATGTAAAACATAAACTCTAATTTAGTGGAGTATCTGATTTGTTCGCAGTGAATGGATGCTCATTAGCCAAGCTGAATTCCTTTTTTACAATAGTCATCCAGTGCCTACCTGTCATGGGTTGGTCTTGTTAACACCTCTTTTTTCCATTTGGTTCCCATGCTGACCCTTTCTTTTATTCCCAAGAGCTCCATTAGCCCCACCATGACTTTCAGTTCAAAATACACGGACTTTCAATGAGAGGTGATATGGCCATGGTGTGTAGGAATAGGCATAGAACCTTAAAAATTATCATTCTTCAAATATATTATACAAATTTTACAAGGAAATTGTACTAGGACTAGACACGAGCAACAATGACCTGTGAATGGGGCCAACGTTGAAAGTTTTTCAAACTATTTCTAAATGCATTGAAATTTGACATGGATAGACTATTCGCATGCCTTAAGGACATGGGAGGGTTTCTGGAATCAAATTTGACTCACACACCCACTTTCTTCCATTATCAATTCATCATGTAAAACATAAACCCTAATTTAGTGGAGTATTTGATTTGTTCTCAGTGAATGGATTCTCATTAGGCAAGCTAAAGTCCTTTCTTACAATAGTCATTTAGTGCCTACCTGTCATGGGTTCATATAGTTAACACCCCTTTTTTCCATTTGGTTCTGATGCTGACCCTTTCTTTTATTCCCAAGATCACCATTAGCGCCACCATGACTTTCAGTTCAAAATACATAGACTGTCAATGAGAGGTGATCTGGTCTTGGTGTGTAGGAATAGGCCTAGCACCTTCAAAATTATCATTCTCCAAATATCTTATACAAATTTTACAAGGAAATTTTACTAGGACTAGACACAAGCAATAGTGACCTGTGAATGGGGCCAACGCTGATTTTTTTTCAAACTGTTTTTGAATGCATTGAAATTTGACATGGATAGACTATTCGAATGCCTTAACGACATGGGAGAGTTTATGGACTCAAATTTGACTCACACACCCACTTTCTTTCATCATTAATTCATCATGTAAAACATAAACCCTAATTTAGTGGATTATTCGATTTGTTCCCGATGAATGGATGCTCATTAGATGAGATGAAGTCCTTTCTTACAACAATCATTTAGTGCCTACCTATCATGGGTTGGTCTAGTTAACACCTCTTTTTTTCCATTTGGTGCCCATGCTGACCCTTTCTTTTATTCCCAAGAACCCCATTAGCCCCACCATGAGTTTCAGTTCAAATACACAGACTTTTAAAGAGAGGTGATTTAGACGTGGTGTGTAGGAATAGGCCTAGTACCTTAAAAATTATCATTCTCCAAATATATTATACAAAATTTACAAGGAAATTGTACTAGGACTAGACATGGGTAACAATGACCTGTGAATGGGGCCAACGTTGAAATTTTTTCAAACTATTTATGAATGCATTGAAATTTGACATGGATAGACTATTTGCATCCCTTAATGACATGGGAGGTTTTCTGGACTCAAATTTGACTTGCACACCCACTTTCTTCGTGAGATCGGAAGAG
>CBVK0100020766.1:0-36059 GCA_900067695.1 Picea abies
ATGGTCCGCCTCGCCGGGCAATCATTCTTTCGAAGTTCACAGTCGTGAGCAGTTTCTAAGAATCATCCATTTTGGAGGTTGATGTAGGACATACATTCCTCGAGGGTTATACATTCTCTCCAAGTTACACTTTAGTGTCGGAGGAATGGCCCAGGGTGGGGAATGGTCCGGACAGTTATTCCTCAAGGGCAAACTCATTCTCTCCAGGTTACACTTTGTTTAGTGTCATAGGAATGGCCCAGGGTGGGGAGTAGTCCAGGCTCAACAATCAGGGATAGTTATTCCTCGAGGGAACACTCATTCTCTCCAAGTTACACTTTTTTAGTGTTGGAAGAATGGCCCAAGGTGGGGAATAGTATAGGACAGTCATTCCTTAGGGAAGACTCATTCTCTCCAGGTTACACTTTGTTTAGTGTCGGAGGAATTTAGTGTCGGAGGAATGGCCCAGGGTAAGGAATGGTCCAAACATTTCTCAAGGACAGACTCATTCTCTCCAGGTTACACTTTGTTTAGTGTCGGAGAAATGGCCCAGGGTGAGAAATGGTCCAGGCTTAGAAATCAGAAATAATCCTTCTTCCTTGGTTGAGAAGAATGGGGCAGATAGCCCATTATTAATATTCTATATTGAGGGCAGAAATTCCTTCAGACCTCACGAATGTGAGTGAAATATTTTCCTAGATGATTATTGTTGATATTATATACTGAGGGCAGACACTCTTTCAGATCTCACAGACGTGAGTGAAACATTAGCCCAGATGATTCAGTTTTTAGCATAACATTATTTCTATGCAGATGAAGACTACTGTGGTGGCAGACATTATTTCAGATCTCATAGACGTGAGTGAAAGATTGGCCCAGATGATATAATTTTTATCATAACATTGTTTCTATGCAGGATGCTCTCAGATGTTTGTTATGAAGACTATATAACAATAGATGAGGACTATTGTGGTGAATATGTTTCACCTTATGTTGTTTATCAAGTACTTGTGTGTTACTTAATGTGGTAGTGAACCACTAGATTGTAGTTATGTACTACTATGAATAGACACAGGTGTGTTCTATCCTTGTTCTAATTGCCTTGAAGACTATCAGCAGTTTATTGGAGATAATGATCATTCAGATGAATGATGAACATAGATTTTCCAGATGGAAAATAGTTCAGAGCTTTTACTCCTCTTGTATCACTCTATGGTGAGAGTGACTTATCCATCATCATATCTAACTAATCAGATGAAGTATGGTTTCGAGAGATGATGCAGCTGATGATGATGGTGATGCTCAAGATCTAGTCATGAAATCATCTAGATGACTATATTGATGCTACCGGGTAAATGGTATATTTTGTGCTCAAGACCATTACCTATAAATACCTCTCTAGCTAGGAGGGAGTGTTAATATTATGGTAGTTGTAGGAGGTATTTACCCCCATGTGTGAACCTGATGAGAATAGAAGACTCTGGGAAGCAAGAGAAACCCTAATGAGTTGGCTAATAACCCTAGAAGCCTTGTCGGATCAAGAAGATAATTTATATTAGGTTATTATCCTCCAAGAGAAGAAGGTGGAAATAATTAATAATAATATACTGAATAGACACTTTTCCAGAAGGAGAAGTCTGCCCCATCAAATCTGGCAGAATCAGTATAAATATAGGGTGCCAGTTCTCATTTTGACATATCTCAATAGTTGCAGAGAGAGCCAAATCTATGCAAGTAGTTTCATTTTTGGTGCGCAAGTTTCTGGGAGAGCTGGGAAAGTGGTGTGCTGGATTGAATATCTCTTGGCTAGGGTTTGGACTATCTGATCAGATTTTTTTGATGCGCTATCCTTGGGGAAAGATGTGCTACTCTTTGTTTGGCTATCTAGCCTAGGGTTTGCTTCTGGAGTAATTCTCAGTCAAGGTTAAGTTTCTTGGAGGGAGGCTTCGGCCTATGGTTGGGTAATGAAGGTATCATCAATGGTAAAATGAGCACACCATCTTCTATATTCTAACAATAAATTTGGTACTCTTCCAGGTTAATTATGATGGAGTACTTTTGAGATGTCTTGAATGTGGAGATGTGGATAAAGTTTTGAAGGAGATCCATGATATCCCTGCAGGTGGAAACTTTACGGGAGTCACCAACGCTCATAAGATATTGAGAGTTGGCTATTATTGGCCCACTTTGTTCAAAGACGCTCACACATATGCTAGAAACTGTAAAACTTGTCAAATAAGTGTTGGGAAAGAAAAGAGAGCAACAGTCCCACTCCAACCAGTAATCATTTCTAGGCCTTTTGAGAAATGGGGGTTAGATATCATAGGAGAGATTACACCAATCTCTTCAAAACAACACAAGTACATACTTATTGCCACCGATTACTTCACAAAATGGGCAGAATCCATTTCTCTGGCTCATGTAAACGAGAAAGTGGTAATCCAATTCATAGAACAATAATTAATCACAAGGTTTGGTGTCCCTTATGTTCTTGTTTTTTATACTGCAGCTTACTTTTCTTCCACCTTATTAACATAGTTTTACCTAGACAAAGGAATCATAATTAGAAAATCTACTAATTATTATCCATAGGGAAATAGAGTGGCATAATCAACTAATAAGAACCTAGTGAGGATATTGAAGAAAACGGTTGCAGACAATCAATGGAATTGGCATAATCTACTCCATAATGATTTATGGGAAGATAGAGTTACACCCAAGGAAGCTATAGGGAATTCCCCATACTTTTTAGTATATCGGCATGAAGCCATTCTCCCGAATTGGTTATATATCCCATCTCTTCAACTTTATCAGGAGTCCAGGGAGAATCCCTCATCAACCTTACAACAAAGAATTGACACCCTGCTCATGTTGGAGGAAGAAAGGGAGAAAGCTAAATAAAAATTCATATCCCACCAACAAATAGTTCAAATATGGTTTGGCAAGCATAAGGCTAAAGAGAATAATTTTGAAGTAGGAGACTTAGTCTTGAAATGGGATAGAGAAAATGAGCCTAAAGGAAAACATTCTAAGTTTCAGAACCTATGGCTCTGACCTTTCTAGGTGGCCGAGAAGATTGGGGCAGGCACTTATCAGTTACAGAATCTAAGGGGGGAACATGACAACCTCCTAGTGAATGGCCAAGCCCTAGAAAAATACTTCCATTAAAAAAAAAAAAAGTTTTGTGTGCATATTTTCATAATTATTTTTTTTAGCTAGCTCGATTGCGAAATGCATTTTTCTTTGTTTTCTTTCGCAATTTGGACTTCTGCGCTTTTGAAAATTGTGTTTAGCATGACAATGGTTGACCCCAAAATATGAGACATAGTGAACTCTCTTCCTAACTCATTGCTCACATACAAACATAAGAAGCGTTGGGGAACCTACAGTTGTTTCGAGGTGCTCTCTATCTAACCTGCGCAAATGAACAACTTTGGAGAAATGTTAGAAGTGTCTGCCTGGTGGTCTGGTAAAACATTAAAGGAAATAAGGAAATTTGGAAAGGACTACATGCACCTCAGAGATAGAGCTAGAAAGCTTCATTGTAACCTCCTCATTTCTTTTGCAAATAATAGACGTCCTCCTCTCCCGCTTGCTCAGGGCATTCTGCCAAAATAAAAGTCAACTATATCAAAAGAGTGCATAGTAGGAGAGGGTATGCAAATATCTCCATCGAGGCTATGGACGTTCACTTGTAGTGAAGCAAGGTCCGTGATGTCAGGTTGACTCCATTGAGGATATGGACGCTCGTCGGCAATGAAGAAACACTGTAGCAAATGAATGAAGATAACGAAAGTGTCGAGTCCTCATGATTGATTTTCTATACTCTTGTAAAATAAGGGCGTGAGTTAGGGTCATAGGAAAAGAAGGTGGAATTAAGGTTGAACACCCCATAGGAAAACCCGGAGGCATCAATCGGAGAAATTTCAAATGCAAGGTTAAAAGAGGCTCTAATTTCAAACCAGTCAAGTTCCTCGCCATCTTTTGCATCATTCGAGCCCGAAGGAGGAACAAATATTCTACTTTCTCCCAGTAAGTTTCCATTTGTTGAGCCCTCAACACACCCTAAAAAACCTATGTCAAATTTTACTTTTTAGGTAACACTTGATCTTTCGCACTGTCTAATTCGACTCCATTGTGACAAATGTTGCCTTTGCTTATCATTTTGATTCTCATTTAAGTCTTTCAAAGTTTTCTTGAACATGTGAAAACCCATAACTTAAAGGACTTAACATTTAAATAAAGAATCGACAGCCAAAACATTTCCCCTGATGCGCTCAAATATTCGACATCGAAAGGAATTAAAAGATGAAAGAAAATCATTCGAAGAAACCACAGCTGCCGAGTGATGATCTTCACCGGCATTAGCATAAGGAAGTTTTCTTTCATGACAAACATCATACAAAGATATCACCGATGACTGATCCCCTTCGACATCAGTAAAAGGTTAAGAGAGTAAACCTTAATGAAGAAGGCAATGATATCGTCGATAGTCGATATCCGACATGCTTAGAAAAATTGAAGAAGACCAAATCACGATGAACATTCAGACCATGCTAAAAGTTTTTCTTCAATGATAGACTCCCAAAACATTTCGGCATTGGGAATTTTGAAAACGTTAATCCAAGGAAATTACGCAACAGGTTTATCCTCGATCCCCGATACCCTTTTCAGCATCGAATATCCCAGGATTACCTTAGAGCGCATAACTTAAATAAAGTCCTGATTTTGAACAATATCCGCGAGCTAAGTCGTCGGTCTTCAATACAAAGTGTCCCAAGCCAGTTGTGCCACATCATCACCATACAATGAAATCGATCAACGTCAGAGGTTTTTCACAAAAGGATATCAACAAAAAACACACAAAGCAACTCAAAGCACCACCAGGTATGAATTGGGGACTAACTTGGGGGAAATACGGTTTGTATGAATGAAGCAAATAAGGGAGGGTTGTGCATTGAATTCCAGGCTTGAAAAATACATTTCAAATCAAACAGAAAAAATTATATATATATGAACAAAGGACGTAGGAAATGCATACACAAACAGAGGAAATGATACATACAATTTATTTTACATTAGATTTCAGTTGAGCTCGAATTACATAAAACAAACTTTCTCGACACTATTTGTCTAACCAACCTAGTTTACATTGAAAGATTGAAATTTATAGGTGAAGGCGTCTCTTGGGTTACCCCACTCTCTAGTTACTATCCCTAGAATCTAGGAAATGTGCCTTCTCTTCTTCCAACGTCCTTTGTGCTTCGCGCAGCTGCACAATTGTATCTTACACTTCCCGGAATTGTCTCTTGAGCCACTTCATGTTCCCTTCATGGCCTTGTGGCACCGAAACCTCAAGGGTTTTTGCTGCCAACTGTCGTCTTAATTCTCTATTTTCCTAATAGAGTTCAGCAATGGTGAGTTGTGTTTGTTTCAGCTGTTGATTTGGCTTTCGAATGTTAGTCCCCGTGGCATCATCCCTCCTCATTCTTCTCCCTCTTTCCTGACGTGCACCTTCTACAGGCTCCAGCCGAATAGCACGCATAATTAATTCCTTGGAAATTGATCTTGCACATGGCTTGCTTAAGACTTGGGTTTTCCCAACTCCCTTGTTCTTCCTTGGCCTTCCCCTCCTCCAGAGTGTTTGTTGTTGGGAAAACATATCTTCCAACACAACTTCCTCCACTTCGACCTCTGCAAGGGGTGATATCATCATTCCCATGTGTAGATGGGAATCCCCCTTTGAAACCTCAGGTATGCCTACCGTGAGTAAGAACAAATCTTAGTTTCTTTGAGGCTCAAGCCTAGCGCTCCTGCTGCTTTGTGTTCCCCTTCTTATGTTTTGAGAGGTTCCCATGAGGGAAAAAGTATATGTCTTATATGCAGGGGATTTGGCGAGAGGATAAGGTGGAAAAAACTTTATCAACCTAGGCTCGCAGAACGAACTACCAACAATGCAGAAGCTCGGTTGATGAGTATAATGCATGTAGAACATCCACAATTTAAAACAGATCATGAAGTAGATGGAAATGTACCAGGGAATGCTAAATTCAAGGCAACTAGACGTTTTGAAGCGAGCTAAAGATTTTTTGTGGCACATCTGCATCACGAATACATCCTGGGGCATGTGAGGTGCAGTCGATAGGAGTTGCAGGCCATGTGTGACACAAGCGTCATGATTTTTCATCCATCCATCCTTCATGATGAGTTGATGATGGTTGTTTCACTTGCCGATGTGACGTCCATTTAAACAAATTTCCTCAACCTGAGGTACCTAACTACTTCCCTTATGTAAATATATGACTCTTTTGGAACATACTCATACTTTTAACACATGTTGGGCTCTGACATCCTTTCCCGATTCCAAGGGCCAACCAACCACTGACATGACTTCGAATCTCATGTTATTGTGTACCTGTTCTTTCATGCCCGCAAACATAACCCGACTAAGACCTGCCCTAACTAGAGAAAAATGAGGACTCTAACAGAAGCGACTCACAAGCTGTAGAGATCCTGAAGTATCAAATGACCAGGTTTGGCAAGATTTATGGGTATGTAATAGTCTGGATTTTCCATGCTTACACTTTATACATGTGTTTCACCCAATGTTTCTTTATACTTGATCTCTAAAATATTTTCATTTTTTTGATTGCAGGAAAGATGCCTTCGAGTATTGGGAAAACATAGCGTGGGAACACCATCAGGACATACAGGAAAAGTAGGTCAAGTGAAAGAAGAGCTAGGTCAAAATCAATAAGGCAATGGAGGATATCAAACTCCCTAGGTTTGGTACACCCGATGACTTTGTCAACTTGCATGGCATAGTTGAATCACACATCAAGCAAGACTCAGCATGGGCTAAAGAAATAGAGAACGCGACAGACACAATGTTAGGTCAGGTGCAACAATTTATGGACACCCTATCAAAGCTCGGGTTGTGCTACAACAATTAAGTATCATTCTAGTCAAGTATTGGGAACATGAGGTTGAGATAAGAGAAATTTACACGGTCCTGATGGAACATCATAGATTCCCATATGCCAACACTTGTGAGGAGTTGTTCATCCAATGGTTAGAGTACAAAAAGAGTCACCCTTTTAAAGTGATATCTTGAGATGACTCAGATATAAACTGATAGGAGAGAACACCATGTGGCGAATTTTGTTTTACTCTTCTACACTTTAGCCATTATTTTCAGTTAATTTTATGTTATAAACAAGAGCATCGAATGATTAGTTAATCGTCAATGGTTGTTGCAAGAAACTCTCATTTCTGTTTTTTCTAAGAATTATTTTGGAGTTGCCTTTAATTGAGAAGTCCTTCTGGACGAGAGACAAGTTTATGTTTTCATCATATGTGTGTATGATTGGATGTGGAGAAGAACTATTTCCTATCATGTCTCATGAATGGATGCAGTAACGAGTAAGAGCTATTAAATCTATTAATAAGTTATCCGACGCAATGCTTTACAATTCTTTCTTTAATGATGAAAATGAATCTTTATGTTATTATGTGATTGACGATTAGAGTGGAGTGAATTATTTTATTTACCATTGTTTATCACATGCACGTTTTCATCTGATAAATTGTATCTGAGTCAGTAATTGGAATATTCACATGGTTAACGTATTAGTACTAGGCATGTGGTATATGATCATTGTCTGCATGCTAGGGTGTAAGGGTTTTCCCAAACCTAGCCTCTTCTCCAGTAGTTAAACTTTGTTCCCATTTGTTTCCTAGTTGTTTTATACCAACTTTCGATATTATATCAGTTCTATCTAAGAAACAAATACAAAAAAAAAAAAGAGAATGTCTTAATTGAAGGAGATGACTTCATGATAAAACGTAAATCCCATCGATTAATTGACCGGATCACAAGATATGGAGAAACATTCCACTATTAAATGTTACAGAATCCAATTGGGCCTCAGTGGTGGGTTTGGTTCATGTTGTTGAGTTAAAGGGATTTAAGACCCATCAATAGTATGTTTAATAGATTATGTCTTAGTCTAAATGCTAGGGCGTAGTTGAAAGAAAGATTTGATTTGAGTAATTTTAATGGAAATGAAGAAAGATATGTTATTACTATGCATAGAAAGAATTTTTGGACTAAAAAGTGAATGCAAGAACCTAGAAAGAATTTTTTTTAGGACAAGCACTATGATCCTAGAGGAAGTGCATAGTACAGAAGAGGTTGGGGAACATTTAAAATAAAAAGAGGATTGACATTGTGTTATAATTGCATAAGGTCAGGACATATTGCTAAGGAATGTCCTCAGGTAAGCCCTATTTATCTTTGTTGTAAGGTTGTTGGTCATGAGGTTGACCATTTCCCAAGGATTATTGCTAAAGTTGAAGGAATGACCATAAGACAAGAAAGCTCTGAAGAAAGTCAAGAGACTAAGGGCATGATAGAGAGTCATAAAGAGAAAGGGTCGGAGGAGGTTCAAACTATGATATTACAGTTGAAAGAAACAATGGATGTTCATAAATATGTTAGTTTACCAGAAAGCCTGAAAGAAAAACAATGCATAAGTGCAAGAATAAAATACTTCGACATAGACTGTGTCTTGGATGAAGAAACACAAGTGAATACTATGACAGAAGAAAGTTGGGAAATTTTGGGAAATCCTAATATGGTACGTTTGTTAGGAAGGATAGGCTTGTTTAAGGGAAATATGGTAAACTTATGTGGAAGAGTTACTAATATACCTATTATTGTTCATGGAACATCGACTGAAGACAAATTTGAAGTCATTCAGTTTGTTGGGGACAACGCCCCTTTCCCACTATTGTTAGGTAAGACATGGATTGAGCAAGATCAGATCAGAAGGAAAGCAGTGGAAGAAGATATAGAAAATAAAAATCAAGAATTAAGGGATTTCATAGCTAAGAAAATTGATCGACTAATAGAAGAACGAGAGGATAAGTCGAAGCAACCGAGAAAAGTAACAACGCATGAGGGACAGAAGGCAAGAGAATTAGCTGTCAAGGTTGAAAGAATGCAAGAAATATTGAAGGACCTATCTATTCAAGAAAGAAGTATGTCCACTCATGAAGTGTTAAGAAAAGGGATATTAACTTCAAACCCTTTGAGGGAACCTCAATAGTGTGAGGCCACTACGCTAGGGGAAGATAAGAATAAAAATGGAAAGAGGATTCCAAAAACCGTTAGAGAGAATCAGATAACAAGAAAGAAGGCAAGGAAGATCAATAAAAAGAAGGCTAAGTTGGAAAAACTACAAGAAGCTACAGAAACTGGATGGAAGACTTTGTAGATTGGAACCTCACAGGAGGCAGGTTCACATGATTTCAACCTCGATGGAACAACAGGTCCACGTAGAATTGGACTTCACTCTAGCAAAGTTATATGACTGTTGGAGGCACCCTGGTCGTTAGAATGACGCTTCAGATTAGTTACAAAACATATTTATGGGCCTATGGACTGCTTTTTGGATGTTGAGACTGTGCGATAACAGGTATATTTACATTGATGAAATCATTTCCTGATCGTTGGAAGATTCATCATGATACCCCATTTATTTAAATCATCGGTCATTGCGCTGGGAGCACTTTTTTCTACCCGTGGTTGACTAAGCTAAGAAGATAATTATCCAAGTGTCGAGCTATGATATCTGAAAATAGACCCCGCATGTCTATTTGTGTACCCCTCTTGTCTATGAAAAGATAGAATGTTGAGCGAACCTACCGAATTGGTGAAGTTTTTTGAGGAAGTACTTAAGAAGCTAATGGCTAACAGATCGATATCTGAAGGTATCCAAGCATCATCAACTAGGGGACTGTAGGATTCCCCTTTGATTAGACGTCATTTCGATCGTGTCAACCCCATAACTGAGAAGTGAAGTAAGTACTACGGTGATCTGGATAATGAGAAGCAGATCCCATCGATCTTACCTGAATATATTCCACCTTTGGCTAGCATTGTGAACCACAACAGTATCCCTCAAGACTTTGAGTACTCTATTTTCACTGCGTACATTTTGAAAGGAATTCACATAGTTGGGAGTTAGTTAGGATAGATCTCACTATTGAAGACCAATGAATTTAACTTAGGATATCGAAATAACTATGCCATATTATCTCCCCACCACTACTTAACGAAAACAATCGAGAAGAAACATCTTCTCTCACAGCCATGGATTAAGGGGTTGGTGCAGTCCAGGGTGTTGAATGTGATGAACATCATACATTTTGGCCACCACCAGGAGGTTAACGCTTACGTTAAACTCCTCCTGTCATGCTATCATGGCAGATATTTGTGGCTCAACAAAAGGATTACTGTGGATCCGGCATTGATCCACTGAATCACAGGTTTAAGTGTGAAGGGTCCTGATCCTCAACAGTTTTATCCAGGGAAGGCCTTGGACTGTTCTCTAGCATAGTGCATCAAAAGAATCTTATGGAGAGGTAGAAAAAGGAAAGTGAGGTTACAAGGTAGCCTCTATATAGGATGGCACAATGCGCCTTTCTTTCCAACTCTTAGCTGGCAAGCTAGTGGGAAGAACCTCCCCACAAATGTCACCAGGTTCATGGTGGACCTCGAAAAAAAGTGTGTGAAGGGTCCTGACCCTCAACAGTTTTATCCAGGGAAGGCCTTGGACCGTTCTCTAGCACAGTGAATCAAAAGAATCTTATGGAGAGGTATAAAAAGGAAAGTGAGGTTACAAGGTAGCCTCTATACAGGATGGCACAATGTGCCTTTCTTTCCAACTCTTAGTTGGCAAGCGAGTGGGAAGAACCTCCCCACAAAGGTCACCAGGTTCGTGGTGGACCTCGAAGGAAAGTGTGTGAAGGGTCCTAACCCTCAATATTTTTATCCAGGAAAGGCCTTGGACCATTCTCTAGCACAATGCATCAAAATAATCTTATGGAGAGGTAGAAAAAGGAAAGTGAGTTTACAAGGTAGCCTCTATGCACGATGGCACAATTTTAGTTTAAGTGTGAAGGGTCCTAACCCTCAATAGTTTTATTCAGGGAAGGCCTTGGACTGTTCTCTAGCACAGTGCATCAAAAGAATCTTATGGAGAGGTAGAAAAAGGAAAGTGAGGTTACAAGGTAGCCTCTATACAAGATGGAACAATGTGCCTTTCTTTCCAACTCTTAGCTGTCAAGCTAGTGGGAAGAACCTCCCCACAAAGGTCACCATGTTCATGGTGGAACTCGAAGGAAAGTGTGTGAAGGGCATGTAGATGAGCTGGGTGAACTACCTCGTCAATGACCTAGAGAAGGATTGTCGCGAAGCCCATGACTTGGGATATGAATTCCATTACAATTGGTTGATCATTTTGATCACATTTGTCTCTTGGAAAATGCCTAAAGGATCCACTTTCCTACAGATCGAACCCTCGGAGCCATTGGCCACTCAGTTTTCCACCCTATGGTATACCAATGACATGACAAAGTAGTGGCAGTCCAATGCCCTGTTTCATGGATATTTCCAGCAGTTGAAGGTCTCCATAGAATCATTCCCATGTATGACACCGTGCACCTTGCACTAGTACTAGCCCATATTGAAGTTTTGTGTTGATCCCCATTTCATATACATCACCACATGAAGAGATGAGCACCAGGAAGAATTACAGTCATACTACAAGCTGACAGATGAATATATGGAGAATATTACAAAGGAATGGCGAGAGGAATTTCTTGTACTTGTCATTGATACAGAGATATCCGACACTAACACCATAAGAAACCCAATAGTTACCTGAGTTGAACATGTTGGACAGTCCAGTGGGGAGAAGAAGCATAAAAAGAAGGTTGATGTCTAGGACATAGAAAGTGATGAAGAGGACAACACTTATGCAGATAACCGGTCTAGCTCACCAGAAGGAGGAGAAGAGGAAGTAGAAGGACAGGGAGGATGAGATGACGAAGAAGAAGAGAAAGGATAAGGTGAAGCTACCACCCCTCCACCTGGAGATCCACTTGTTGGGACAGTGACACCACAAAAGAGGAAATTTTCTCCAAAGAAACCTTCAGCAAGGAAGAAGACACGCACCAATAAGCCATAGTTGAAGGCCACACTCATAGAGGACAACATCAGTCTGGTCCACGGAGCTATAGAGGGTTCCTCTTAAGACATGTTGCAGAAATATGAACAGAGGCAAGAGGAGTTATATGGAAGGACTAAGAGAGCATTGAAGGAAGTGCAGAAAGTTGTTCTCTTGGTCTACGCAGTACCTACTACGTCAACTACACCTTCTTCATCGCAGACTGCGGAATTGGGGGACGAACCAACCCAGTTAAGAAGGCTTGTGGATGCAACATAAGCTCGGTTCTAGAGAGCTTAGGAAGAGAAGGAGAAGGCTACAGAAGCCTTGAAAAAAGAGAAATACAAATTCTTAGCACAAATACAAGAAGTGCAGGACAATGTAGCAGCCCACGAAATAGAGAAAGAAGATCTTCAGGTGAAGCTTCAGGATAAAAAATGCCAGCTGCAAAGAGAAAAAGAGCAGCTACTCACAGAGAAGTCCAAGGTCAAAGGAGAAGTAAGTAAATCATGTTCCTCTGTGCCAGGCTTGGCATAGGAGGTGCAAGAGTCGGTCGAAGCTCAAGTGGTGAAGCTCATAGAGACCCTGCAGAAATTTCATGATAGGATAACATAATTGGAGGCCCAAATAGTACCGAGAACCTCGCAGGAGGTGCATGACTAGAAGGAGGAGACCACCAAAAAAATAGTAGCAAGAATAAGATCCCTCACCTCGAAATGTAAACAGTTAACTGATAGAAGCGCCTAGACATATGAATGCCTCGCTGAGGATCTAGAGCTAAGGAAGTTGGAAGCATAGTTATAGGAGGCGCAATAGCAAGCAATTTCATTGTAGGCATAGATGAAAATACTCACTACAGTGGAAAGAATGAAGAGATCCCAGGAGAAGTGCATAGTACAGCAGCAGATCACTGCCCACTAGGGTAAAGTAATGGAAGTAATGTAGAGGCTACAACCTATGTAGGTTGAAGCTTGCAAGGTGTTCGAGGATATTGATGGACAGGTCTCACAATTATATGAAGTCATCACAACATTAGCATAGTGCCTCGAAGGGCCTATTACAGAGCAGACAGTCAAGGAGCTTATTGAGCAAGAGGCTTAGGCGAGGCAGGAAGTGGAGGTAGCTTGAGTTAAGCTTGAAACTTTTGAAGAAACATTGTCTACACCTGAGTGACTTGGGATGAGTCGCAGGTGAGTGTTAGGAGCCTGTTGGCCCTCGACCAAGTTTTGAGGAAAATTTGGTCAGTTTTGGCCCACTTTTGGACTTCGACATGTTGGTCAAAGAAGGAGCACCTAGGTGGAGCTGAGGTCACGGATCTCACCCATTTTTTAGGGTTAGGTGGACCTAGTAAAGGGTCCTCTAGGGTTTTGTAATGAGTTTATGGGATGTTGGCCCATGGGGTTTTCCTATGTTTGGGCCTTATTGTAAGGGTTTGTAAAGTATAAATAAAGGGGAATGTATTGTAGAAAGAGAGAAGTACATGTATTTCGAGTTTCTTTGTGCAAAGGAATGTATGTGCATTGAGTCTTTGTCCCTGAATATGATTTTGTAGAAAGTGTTAAATGTTGTGATAGAGGGTTCGGCTTTGTGCATTTGACCTATTTTTGGAAGGAGGATCTAGTTCTTAGTGTGAAGATCTCTAGTCTTGTGCAAAGCTCGAACTTGTGGCTTGGTGCAAAGGATTGAATGAATATAATATTCTAGCGAATAATAAAGAGGCGAAGCGATTTGTGGATGTAGCCTCACCCTGGGATGAACCACGTATATCTGAACTCTCATGGTTTTCTTTGTGAAATGTTGTCTCTGTTATATTTTCCTTACTTCTTAGATTACGATGTGTAATGGATATGTATGTGTTGCTTAAATGCTTTGCTTATCTTAAAATGCTAGATCTGATCCATGGCGTTAATTGTTTAAGGTGCATAATATTTTTTTGTTACTAAGTTAGATCTGTCTTGATTATTTTATGCGATGCTAATAGGGTTAATAAACTAATGCATGTCACTTCCTAAGCATTAACAGAATATTCTACAAAGTTTTATTATCACATATCTGAGTCCTAGTCTGGTTACAAACACATGTGTCCTATAACCCCTTCTGCTTCTACCTCGGGTGATACTTTTGCATCTTCACAGGTGTTGTCGAAATGGATGGTATTCAGGGTTTTGTTGGTGCCTTATTAAGCGTTGAACCATGGGTCTGCCCATGTTCCAACATTCTCCAAACCATTAGGAGGCTACAACTTTTGCAAGAAATAAATAACGACTTTGTACCAAGTGCATTATTTGAAGTTGGGACTAGTATGAGGGATTTTGATAGAGCTATCAATTTGTTCATTTTCAGAGTTTAGGCTCATGAATTTAACCCCCAGTCCTTTGCAATTTGATTCAACCAGCAATCTAGCTAAACCTTTCCCTTTCACCAACTTAGTAGGCTTCATTTCAAGGTCAAACTCCAGAATTTTGGAAATTCATTTTCTCCTCTTTCCATCTATGTCAGGATGGATAAGTATTTCCTTCACAGAGGTTGATGGGACATAGGAAATAATATTGGAATGTAGAATATGTACCTTGAATTATTTAAGGGATTTAACCAAAGAATAAGCCTATTTTTTTATAATATCATGCCTCATCTCTGCATCCCTTAATGCCTTGCTGAAAAAGGAAATAGACTGCTCCATCCCATCTGTGTTTTTCTGAAGAAGGACAACAACCAATGTGTCATGTGAGGAAAAAGAAGATATCAAAAATTCCTTTGAATATTCAAGGTTGATGAGAACAAGTTCCTCAGTCAATGCTTGTTTGATTTGGTCAAAACAATTTTGAGCTTCAATAGTCCATTTCACCTCATTTCCCTTTCTAAGAATAGATGTGATATATTAACCAATTCAGCAAAGTTAGAGATGAATCTTCTAAAAAACATTATTTTACCCAAGAAATATCGGATCTCCTTCTTGGATCTAGGAAGAGATAGAGTCTGGATGGCCTCTACTCTACTTGGATAAATCCTTACCCCTTCTTCTAAGACAATGTGTCCCAACAACTTGCCTTCTTTCATAGAAAACAAAGACTTTTAAGGATTGAGAGAGAACCCAAAATTTCTACATTTCAGGAAAAGCTTTTTCAAATGATGATCATGTTCCTTAGCAAATGTTGACAACATTGTAATGTCTTCTAGATATTGTTAGGACCCAAAAATGTCACTTTTTCATCACATCTTTTGCCTATTCAACATTATCAACTTTTAGCTAATGCCTACCATAATGCATGCTAAGACCTTTTTTTCCCAAGGTATCAATCATTTATCTTCCTTTCATATTTTCATTTACTTAGCATGTTTGATTGGTAACGTTCACATGTTTTACCCATAAAATGATTCAACTAATGATCGAAATGTATAGAACAACCAAGTCTCAAAGAATGGTCATTTTTTTTACACCAGTTGTTACAGCTATGCGACAATCTTGGAAGTTGTTACAGCTATGCGCCAATCTTGGAATCTATTATAGCTATGCACCAATCTTGGAAGTTGTTACACGACTGCTGTAATAGGTGCCACTGATTCTACTGTTACACGACTATTGCAACAAATGCCACCGATCCTGAAGGTTGTTACACCTACTATTACATGTTTTAACTTACAAGATTAGTTCTAGATCTTGTATTAATGATATCATATGAATAGCTTGAGAATCGGGGATTCTCAAGGCTGTTCTGATTTTGTTTTAACTGAATGAATCTGACTTTAAATAGCATAGATTTTGTAATTAGAAAAATAGATTTGTTACTGTGATAAAGTGAAGTAAAGTAAAGCTTATTGTTCACGAACATTTTGGTAGATCAATAAAAGAGTGGATTGAATTTCTTTAGAAAACTGTAGCCTATTTCTTTGAGAGGATTCAGTAAGAAGGAAAGGGGCCACCTTCCTCACAGATTCCCCTCTGTTTTGAATTCCAGAATAGTTGTTTTAATGTGAATGATTTATCTGTAAAACAATTCTAGAATACAGTTGTTGTTACAATCTAGTTCCTTCCTGTTAGATGTGCATAAATCTATCTCATGAGAATTAAAATTCGATTGTTGAACACTGCTAGAGAACTACTTTCCCTTTTTCTACATTAGATTAAAATCTTGTTTTCAAGTAAAAGAAAATAAAAGTGTGAATTACTTTCTTGCAATAAGTAGATTTCTTTATGCAATTAGTAGAGAACTTCTTCCTGCAAAAGTAAAATAAAAATTTAGATTAGAGTAGGTAATCCAAGATTCTTATACACTCATCAATTTAAATTTCAACTATGATTTCAATTCTGTAGAATTCCAGTTGTATCAGTATAATTGTGTTAGTGATAATTTTTGTTTCTTTTTCCCTACTACAATTAGATTAGTGTTGCTTCCATAATCTATCATAGATTGTGCACAATTATCTTGAAACAACAGACTTCCCTGGGTTGACAATTTATATTGAACACCTTAATTTTCTATTCATTTAGACAATTAAAGTGCCCAACATTTTGGCATCGTTGTCGGGGAAGATAATTATAGATTTTTGTAAGCACATTAGTTTTTTTTTTCAAAGGAATGATTATTTTGCATGAATCGAGGAACATGAGGACGTATCCCCCAAAATACTAACCCTACAGGTACCAAAGGATGTGGAGGAAGAAATCCTACACTGGGAAAGAAAACCTTTGTTGATGAGATTATAGACAGAGTAGATTCTTCTTTAGGATCTATGTTTCACCCTGCAAATCATCCAAGAAGACATAATCCTCAGACATCATAACTACCCCTTCTTGAAACATCATTTTCATCAAGGTTCGGAGCTGAAGCTGAAGTCGAAGATGAAGATTCATCACCAACAAATCAGAAAGCAACATTGGAGAACATTGATGATCAAGGAAGTATAGCTCAAAACAGGGAAAATCCAGAAGAAGCAATTTATTGGATTAATGGTCAGATAGTCACTAAAGAAGAGTGGGACACTTTTCATATTGAGTGGAGAGAAAGAACAGATATGAAAAATCAAGGGGATAATGAAGAAGAGTTCCACCAAGAGAACCCACAAAACAACGAAGATCAATTAAATAATGAAAATACTATATCTACCCTATTTTTTCCTATTTCTGATGTTTCCACACGAGGGATGGCTCCTATGAAAAACATGCCTCTCTCAAATCTACCAAATTTTCATGGATTGTCTATTGATGATCCAGATGAGTTTCTATTTGAATTTGACATTTTGTGTAGAAGCTATGAATACACTACCACTGCACAAAAGCTTAAACTATTTCCAGCAACATTGAAGGGTAATGCGTTAAGATGGTTTATGAGCCTTGGAGGAGAGAACATTTCAACATGGGTACAAATGAGGTAGCTTTTCCTGAACAAGTACCAAGACTATTGTCAAACAAGAGAATGAAGAGAGGAATTGTTCAAGATGTCTTAGAAGGAGGATGAGACCCTTGAAGATTTTGTGGAATGACTCTAGTATAATCTACAAAGGTCTGGACATCCGAATGTGAGTAAGGACATTTTGAAAACTATTTTGCTAAAAGGAGTTAGAGAATATTTTTTAGATATCTTGAATGTGCTTGGAAAGGGAGATATATCTAAGGAATCCTATGAGGATATTGTATACCTTTGTAAATATGTTCTTGAGGATCTACAAAGAATAGGTCAGCTACCAAGGATACCACTTTTTCAAGGGTAGAGAAATCAGCCAATGGAGGAGAAACAAGAGCAGAAATAGGTAATCTATTAGAAAATTTCAAAACAAAGATGATTAACACTTTTTTTTCACAATGTGCCAGCCTTTTCTATTACTCATATGCCTTGTGATGAAATAAAATTAAGATCAAGGAGAATAGTTGAGCCAATAATTGAAGAGGCTCCATCTTCATAATCAGACAAGGAATCAAGGGAAAGACCATCTGCTGATACAGAAGAAATTGACCAACCTATTATAGATTCAGCAGACCCACCATTCCCTGAAAGACTGACAATTACCATACCTGTGGAATTACCATCTTTCAATCTCTTAGAAGAATTGCAAAATCTGAACGTTAATATTCCACTATTGCAAGCAATAAGAAATGTCCCTATTTATGCCAAAACTGTAAGAAATCTCTATATAAAAATACCTGGACGAAAACCCAGGGACCCCCTCACAGTGCATGTTGTGAGGGATTTGTCTGAAATGATGTTAGGAAAAACCCCACCTATTAAATATGGTGACCCAGGAAACCCTACATTCATTGTCAAAATTGGACAGACATCTATTCCCCATGTGCTAGTCGACTTAGGGGTAGCAATTAACATCATGCCAATAGAAACTTCACAATTGCTACAACTCAGAACACAATTTCGACCTACTCCTACTGTTCTAGAATTAGCTAATTGTTCTACCATCAAACCAGAAGAAGTAATTGATTATTTAGTCATTTCAGTGGATTCATGGCAGTATCCTGTTGATTTTGTCGTTTTGCAACCCAAAACCCGTCTAGGGGGCCACCCTCTAATTCTGGGAAGACCATGGTTAGCTATAGATGATGCTTTCATTGGTTGTAGATCTAGTTCCATGAACATCTCTGATGGTTATGACACAAAAAATTTGACCCTGTATCCTCATGCTACACCCAGTGCAGAACTTAAAAATTATTTATGGATGGACACTAAGGATGAAAGTGCTATGTCTGTGCTAACCATAGGAAAATCCCTTAGTTTCAAAGACGAGACAGAGCACGAATTAATCAACTACTTTATCTGTGACTCCTCTTCTCTTACATGGAACATGCACTATCGATTGATTAGAGTCTTCGACCCCATCTCCTAGGGAGAGATGAGCTCAAAAATGTTCTCATAAACCATTGAAAATCAAAATGATTCAACTGTAACAGTAGATGATGAAACAGCTAAATTATTTCCTAAAGTTAGTTCTAAGAGCATCGCTATAGAAATTGAACCTAGAAAAACCTTGAACATCAATCCCGATCTATCCACTGTTGAAACTCGTCGATTGGTGAAATTACTAATTGAACATAAAGAAGCATTTGTCTGGGATTACATGGATATGAAAGGCATTTCCTCTTAACTATGCATCCACCATATATACATTAAAGAAGAATGCCGACAAATTTTCCAACCCCAAAGGAGGATGAACCCAAACCTTAAATAAATTGTTAAGGAGGAACTCCATAAACTTCTCAATGCTGATTTCACTTACCCTATATCATACAGCAAAGGGGTCTCACCATTGGTTATTGTTCCTAAAAAGAATGGAAAATGGAGAGTGTGTGTGGACTATAGAGCCTTGAATAAGGCCACGCAGAAGGATCATTTCCCTCTGCCATTTATTGATCGGGTTCTAGACAACCTAGCTGGGAATTTGTTTTTCTCTTTCTTAGATGGATTCAGTGGCTATAACCAGATAAAAATTGCTCCACAGGACCAATATAAAACCACCTTTACCATCCCTTGGGGTACATTTTCCTACAAGGTTCTCCCATTTGTCTTGTGTAATGCACCAGCCACTTTCCAGAGAGTTGTAATTGGTATTTTTTTTATATGGTGAATGACTGTATGGAGATATTCATGGATGACTTTACACCTTATGGCATTGATTTCGATGAAGCTTTGACTAATCTGGAAAAAGTGCTCAAAATATGTATACAGTCTCATCTTTCTTTAAGTACAAAAAAGTTCCATATGATGATGAGCGAGGGTGTAGTGATGGGACACTTCATTTCTTATGCAGGAATTCAGGTAGACCCAGCCAAAATCCAGGTAATTTTGGACATTCCAACTTCGTCAACTCAGAAAGAGGTAAGAATTTTTTTAGGACATGATGGCTATTATAGGAGATTCATTAAAAAAAATTCCAAACTTGCTTCCCCCTTGTTTTTTCTATTAACAAAAGATGTTGACTTTCGTTATAATGACAACTGTGAATTGTCTTTTATAGATCTGAAACATAAAATATCCACAGCTCCCATTTTGAGAGGGCCCAATTGGGCTCTGTCATTTCACATTTCTTTAGATGCCTCAGATACTGCAATTGGTGTAGTACTAGGGAAACAGGAAGAAAAATATCCCTATGTTATCTACTATATCAACAAGAACATGGATCCTGCTAAATTAAATTATGCAGTTACTGAAAGAGAATTCTTAGTAGTAGTTTATGCAATCAATAAATTCAGGCATTGTGTCACTGGTTATCCTACTTTTATTCATACCGATCATACAAAAATTAAATATCTGATGAATAAACCTATTACTAATGCCCGAGTAACAAGATGGTTGTTACTACTACAAGAATTTTACATCACTATAGTAGATAGACAAGGAAAAGAAAATGTGGTTGTTGATTTTCTCTCAAGATTACATATAAATGATGATAATTTACCAGTTGATGATTCCTTTCCAGATGAACATTTTTTTGAAATATCCGCTCACTCACCTTGGTATGCAGACATTTCTAATTATTTGTTTGCAGGGAAGGTACCTCCCCATTTATCTCCTCAAGAAAGAAAGAAGATTATTTAGAAGAGTGCTCAGTATAGTTCGATAGGAGGATACCTTTTCTACACAGGTCTGGATCAGGAAATAAGGAGATGTGTAAGGGATGATGAAGTGTATGATCTCCTGAAAGCTTGCCATGATGGCCCTTGTGGGGATCATTTTGTTGATAAAAGGATCAGGCATAAAATTTTAAGGATGGGCTATTTTTGGCTCACCATATTTCAAGATGCTAAGAAATACGTTCAAACTTGTGACAGTTGCCAACGAATGGGTCAGCCAAATCATAGGGATGAGATGCCTCTCCAGCCTCAGGTAGTGTTAGAGCCTTTTGAGAGATGGGCCATGGATTTCATAGGGCCCATTAACCCACCTTCTAATAAGAAAGTATATATATTGGTCTATACAGATTACATGACCAAGTGGGTCAAGTCGAAAGCACTCATTAGGGCCTCAGAAGAATTTGTCTTAGCATTCTTGTTTGAAGATATCTTTGTTAGGTTTGGAGTTCCCAGAGAATTAATAACTGATGGAGGACCCCCTTTCACATCACATAATCTTGAAACCCTACTCAGTAAATATCATGTTTTACATAGAATAGCTTCTCCATACCATCCACAAGGCAAGGGCCAGGTGGAAAGTGCCAACAAAGTTATCGAAGCCATTCTTATTAAAACAGTGAGAGAACATCATTTGGATTGGACAAACAGATTTCATGAAGCTCTATGGGCTTACCGAACTACTTGGAGAAACACAACTGGTTTTTCTCCTTATGAGCGGGTACATGGGAAAAGCCTTGTTTTACCCATTGAATTCAAAATCAAAACCTTAAGAACTGCATCAGCAGTCAACCTTGAATTGACTATGGCACAGAAGGCTAGACTGTAGCAACTCAATGAGCTTGATGAAAAGTGTTTGGACATTATTCATCAGACCTCGATGATTCAACAACAGATAACAAAATGGCATGACCAAGTCATCAAGAAGAAATTATTCCAGGAAGGAGATTGGGCTCTATGGTATGATTCGCACTTTAATGAATTTCAGGGTAAGCTGCGTACACAATGGCTAGGACCTTATGAGGTAGACACTGTTTTTCCCAACAGGACAGTCAGGTTGATCACTATTGATGGATACAATACACAGTTATATGAAAATGGTCATCGCTTGCGCCTGTATCAGCGTCCATTGTCCAAGGAAGAATTCAAATTTAGATGTACAGCCAATACAGGTTATAAATTCTTAAAAGGAAAGGAGCTTTCCCTTTCACCTTCTGAACCTTAGGACTTATTTTGCTCAGACCTTGTATATAAATAAACCCAGCAAAATTTGAATTTCTCTATTTTTGTTTGATTTTTTTTACTATGCTAATATATTCAGCCTTGAAGGGTATTAGGCAGTTATGTGTGTGCAGGTGAATTGATGAGCAACAAATTTGAGTACAGGAAAAAAAGAGGAGTCAAACGATTATTTTATGGAAGTTGAAAAACTTCCTAAAAATGAAGTGATGTAGCGTTCGACCGATTTCCATGTTGTTACACCCATTTTCGATAAATTGGTCCATTTTCTTGCGGTTACACCCATTTCTGATAAATTGGCCGATTTTACTACTGTTACACCCATTTCCGATAAATTGGTTGGTTTTCCTGCTGTTACACCCATTTTCGATAAATTATCTGATTTCCATGTTGTTACACCCATTTCCGATAAATTGGACGATTTTCCTGTTGTTACACCCATTTCTGATAAATTGGTTGATTTCCTGATGTTACACCCATTTCCGATAAATTGGTCGATTTCCTGCTGTTACACCCATTTTCGATAAATTGACCGTTTTCCATGTTGTTAAAACCTTTTCTGATCAATTGGTCGATTTTCCTGTTGTTACACCCATTTCCGATAAATTGGCTAATTTTCATGTTGTTACACCCATTTCCGATAAGTTGGCCAATTTCCTTACGGTTACACAATGGTCGCTTTTCACGTTGTTACACCATTTTCTTTTCTGACCATCTCATTTGTTGTTACACCTACCTCGGCCATTCTGGCCAAAGTACCTGCTGATACACTAATCGTTGTTATTCTTTCTTGCCACTTCACTCTTTCTTTTTCTCATTTCTGCCAATGCTGCTACTCCAGCTCTACAATTTTTCCATGTTGCAGCATCGTTGATTTGTTAATACTGTAGCTATATTTTTCCGCTTTCTCTATCCAAAAGTGTTGCTTCATCATTACTTGACTTCACATCCGGCGATTTCCAACTGATCGACTATAGAAAGAACTCTAGTTGTCATATCGTCATTTCTCACACTATCCTTCATCATGTCAGCTATTCCACACAACTTAGATGGTGGTTGGATAGTGAGATTACTCAGACAAACTGTTATGTGTGGAAGGATATGAGGTATACGACTAATCCTACGTGTTAAAGTAATGAATATATAAAAGCACACTTTCCTGTTTTCTCACCACTTGTGCTAAATCGATGCACTTGGAGCCAATCCAATTAAGTTGGGGGGGAAATGAAAATCTAGTCATCCAATTCATATTTTATACTCACCTCCACCAACTTTTTGACCACACTTCTTTTTGCTGAGACACTTTATTCTATATACAAACCACGTTTGAACCTACTGCATTTCTGGTTTAGGTGCTAGTTTCTTCTCCTACGTCCCTGTTAGACTCTCAAGCAACATAATGGGAGGATCAATTGTGAGGTATGAACCCGCAAATTTGGACACTTTTCTGTTACACCCAAAGGCCTACCAAATATTTCTCTAGGCTGACTGGATATCGTATTTTAAGAAGCTAAAGGGGTTTAATGAAGATGAGGTATTGGAGTTTAGTCAAAATCTCACCGAAGGATATTCAATGGTGAAAGGGGTAAGGATTCTAGTGTCAAAAGAAATCATTACTATTGTGAGAGGCTTGCCAATAACAAGATACCGATGGTTTAACAAAAAAACACATCTTTCGTATGCTCAGAATGGTTTCCTTGTTGACAATGAGCAAGTTCAGAAAAAAGGCAGAGGTGTGGATGTCAATTCCTTACCAGAGCCATGGGGGAAAGTTGCAGAGTTTTTAAAAAGGTACATTACCTGTGAAGGCAGGTACCAAGTTGTTTATTTTTCTGATTTCGTCTTATTATCACATCTGCGACATCAACACTTCATAAACATTCCTTATTTTATCCTCCATTCATTGGATAACATGGCTCATTTTGTAAAAAAATACAAGAGCCCCAAGAGATTCCTTTCTAATCACAGACTCATCGGACTATTAATTCACAAAGGTATGGTCATTTCCAATAACCCATTACATGTTGTAGCAAACCAGCCACATTCTATACCTGCTTATATGATTGGACCTTTTCCTGAGTCTCTTCCCTCAGCTACAACAATAGTCCAAACCCCTACTGTCGTTGCCCGTAAGACGACCCAAAGAAGTAAACACACAACCCACGACCATCCTAGCACCAACCAGACAAGCCTCGATGGAGTTGAATTGACACAACCTATAGTTGTGATCGATCCAAACGATGAACAACCAACTACTAGACCAAGACATGAGTCACATCCCTTGGCCGTGACAGGAGTTATTGAAAAACTACCCCTGCTCCTAAAAAGAGAACCCCTGCTCCTGTATCTAGATCACCTAGAAAGCGAATAAGGTCATAATGGTCCACTGCAACAACAAGTTTGACTACCCCTTCTATTGTTGTACGGACAGTAACACAAGAGCCACCTATTGTTGCAACAATTGTTCCAAGCTCTACTATCACTACCAGTGGATTATTGTAGAAAATAAATTGTCCATTCAAGGTAAAATGTTGGAAAGACCTTGATCGAATTACATCAGCAGCAAGTCAGAACCCTTTTTTTGTTGTGACAGAGAACTCTACAAAGATACGTATACCAGGTTTTACTTTGTGCAAAGAACTTCAAGAAACTATTCTCTCAATTCAGACTGAATGTACTCAAATCACAACAGAATCATTGGCTCTGCATGATGATTATGTGCATCATACATCAAATAATGATTTACAGATCATAGCAGACCCAGGTATAACAGAATTTCCTACTTATGTGGTTGAGGAAGAACATCTTGTTCCTCTTCCAACAACGAAGAAGAAAGCCTTTGCTTTTATTTCTATTTTACCTAGGAGAAGAACCAGGTCTACTAGGTTTGCAAAAGCAGCAATTTGATGGAAATCTATGGAACATGATATTCCTATTCTTCGTCCATTATCCTCTATGGTTGATGAAGGGACTATCACACAAAAACTAGTCTCTTCCAGTGAACTAACAGTGCCAGTAGAGACAGTTGCAAATGATGGGACTGGTATAGAAGAACAAGTCATGCAGGATGAAGTTGTTCCAGAAGAACCAACTATCCAAGTCGAGACTGTTCCACAAGAACCAGTCATGATAGACCCAGTTGTTACACAAGAAACAACTATTCCACAAGCAATAACTATTGACAGTATAACTGCCCCACAAGAACCAAATAAAAATAATACTAAGGATGTGTGACTTGCCCAATTGTTTTCCCAAATTTAGAGAAAGATCAGGAATACAAAAAATTCCAAAATTACTGCACTCAGAACAGAGAATGAAAGACTCAAAGCAGAGTTAAATACCCTGAAACAAGAGGTGGAGACTGCTCGACAGAAGAATCCAGAAGGGATAACCTTGGACATCCTAGCACTGACAAAAGATGTTATGGACAGAAATAAAGAAATCATGTGCTTTGAGTGTGGAAAAATTTACTTTGAGGTAGGTTATAAGATAGTAAAAGTGTCGGTTGTTAAAGGACCAACAACTCTCTCAGTCAAGAATGAACATGCAATTATTGTTACACAAAGACCAACAAAACTAAGGAGATCTCAACATCATAAGGTAGTTGGTGGTTTACCTGCAGCTTTCAAACAAGAACCTTTGTTTCCATCATGAGTTATTAGTCAAGCAACTCAAATTGATTCTATTCTTCAAGACAAAGAAACTCAGACAGATTGTTGACACAACAGATTTTCTTTTTAACAAAACATTTTTCCATACAGACACTTAGCAATTTATCTTAGCAATTTTGCACTGGAGGATCCAATTCCCTAATTCAGCTACAAAGTAAGGTTTGAATGTGTTTTTCATGAGGACATGCAATGTCTTCAGTTGGGGGGCATCTTAGGACCTAGAAATGTCCCTTTTTCATCACATCTTTTGCCTATTCAGCCTTATCATCTCTAGGCTAATGCCTACTATAATGTGTGCTAAGACCTTTTTTTCCCAAGGTATGAATCATTTATCTTTCTTTTATATTTTCATTTTCTTAGAATGTTTGATTGGCAAGATTCACATGTTTTAACCATAAAATGATTCAACTAATGATCGAAATGTATAGAACAAACAAGTCTTAAAGAATGGTCGTTGTTGTTACCCCAGTTGTTACAGCTATGAGACAATCTTGGAAGCCATTACAACTATGTGCCAATCTTGGAAGTTGTTACAGCTATGCACCAATATTGGAAGCTGTTACAACTATGTGCCAATCTTGGAATCTATTACAGCTATGCGCCAATCCTGGAAGCTGTTACACGACTGTTGCAATAGGTGCCACTGATTCTGCTGTTACACGTCTACTGCAACAAATTCCACCGATCCTGAAAGATGTTACACCTACTGTTAGATGCTTTAACTTACAAGATTAGTTCTAGATCTTGTATTAATGATATCGTACGAACAAATTGAGAATCAGGGATTCTCACGGTTGTTCTGATTTTATTTTAACTGAATGACTCTGAATTTAAATAGTAGAGATTTTGTAATCAGAAAAATGGATTTGTTACTATTAGAAAGTGAAGTAAAGTAAAGCTTATTGTACACGAACATTTTGGCAAATCAATAAAAGAGTGGATTGAATTTATTTAGCAGACTGTAGCCTATTTCTTTGAGATAATTCAGTGAGAAGGAAAGGGCCCACCTTTCTCACAGATTCCCCTCTATTTTGAATTCCAGAATAGTTGTTTTAATGTGAATGATTTATCTGTTAAAACAATTCTAGAATATAGTTGTTGTTACAGTCTAGTTCCTTCTTGTTAGATGCGCATAAATCTGTCTCATGAGAATTAAAAGTCGATTGTTGAACACTGTTGGAGAACTGCTTTCCCTTTTTCTGCATTAGATTAAAATCTTGTTTTCAAGTAAAAGAAAATAAAAGTGTGAATTACTTTCTTGCAATAAGTAGATTTCTTTCTGCAATTAGTAGAGAACTTCTTCCTGCAAAAGTAAAATAGAAAGTTAGATTAGAGTAGGTAATCCAAGATTCTTATACACTCATCAGTTTAGATTTCAACTATGATTTCAATTGTGTAGAACTCCAGTTGTATCAGCGTAATTGTGTTAGTGATAATTTTTGTTTATTTTTCCCTACTACAATTAGATTAGTGTTGCTTCCATAATCTAGCATAGACTGTGCACAATTATCTTGAAACAACAGACTTCCTTGGGTTGACAACTTATATTGAACACCTTAATTTTCTATTCATTTAAACAATTAAAGTGCCCAATAGATATATGACCACAAATTTGTCCTTCTCCCTAATGAAGGAAATGCCCATTGCTCATTGGAAGGTTGCTCCTACATTCATTAAACCAAAGGGCATTTTAGCATACATAAATGTGCCCGAAGGAGTAGTGAAAGTTGTTTTCTCTCTATCTTCAGGTAGGACATAGATCTCATTTTAGCCTAACAATCCATCAATCATAGACATCCTTTCTGAACCAGTCACTCTCTACAAAATATTTTCCATATTTGGAAAAGGATAGTTATCATTCTTGGAACTTCTCTTTAAATTTATGAAATCAACACAAACTTTGATTTCACTATTCTTTTTCCTCACAGGAACTAGGTTGGCCACCCACTCCGAGTACCTTAAATTTATGATGATCTTAACATCAAGCAACTTCTTGACTTCCTTTTCCATAATAGGCAGAAACATGGGATTTATTTTTCTAAGTTTCTGCCTAAATGTCTTGGTCTCATATTTCAAAGGGATTTTATTTTCAATGATGCTTGTATCATAAGTTTTTACATATTCATATTTCCAAGAAAATACATCAGAAAAATCCTTTAATAAATTCACATACTCGGCCCTTTGCTCCTTTGATAAACTGCTAGACAATTTGACATACTTGGGATTTTCCTATGTACCTAAGTTGCATTCTATCACATCAACTTCTTCATTTGAACCTTTAACCTTCACATCAACATCATTTATGTCAAATAATCTCTCCAAAGGAACCAATCCCTTGGGAATATGGTTATTGGTCAGTTGGACAATATTGTGATCTACAATCTTGTTAAGGAAAATATCAGCATGAGGGATTCCTGTATCATCATGTTCTTGATCAATGTGAAGAGAAAAAAACTCTTCCATTTTTTCCAGAAATCTCTTAATCTCAAGTTCATCCTCAAAGACCTTCCAATGTTTGACATTGTTAGGTATAGAGGGTCTATACTTTACTTCCACATCATATTTTATCTTTGGGGGGAAAGGGATCTTAAAGTTATATGCAAAAACAACCAAAGAATCTTCCATATCATTTTCTTCTCTTAGAACAAAAGAGACGTCAAAAGATAAGAAAAAATTATCAATAAGATGCCAAAATTCATTTATGTAAGTCCTTAACCTGGGGTGCTTTTGTTTATAAATACTTTTAACCTGATGCACAATTAGTTCAGCATCTCCAAACACTGCTAACTCCTCAATATTCATATCTTTAGTAGACCTCAAACCCAAGACAAGAGCCTCATACTCTGCTACATTATTTGTAGTTTCAAATTCTAGTTTATAAGACAAGGATATGACTTCTTGAGTTGGGGAAATAAAAAACACTCCAGCACCAACACTTTCTTAAGAAGAGGCCCCATCAAAAAACATCTTCCAAGCTGGGGTATTTTGAGGAGGTGTCTCACAAGTTTTAATAGGTTGTTTTCTGATTTAAATAGGTCATTGAGGAGTATCAGTGAGTTGTAAGATATTGGATCCTAGATCAGTGTCAACTACAAAAATTGGATGGTTTGTAGGATTAGCTTCATCATTGATGATTTAAGATAGTTGTGCTTCCCTATAAATCCTTTTGTGCTCTCCTCCAAATATAGGAATAGTGGCATATGAAAGGTCCATATGCAAATTCCCCCCTAGTCTCTTGATCCACCATCTTGATAATAAAATCCCAAACTTAGGGGGAACATCAGCCACCACAATATCCATGACCACACTCTTCATGGGAAACTAAAACAAGGTAACAACCAGGTCTTTGATCACTCCAAGGAATTTCACTTTTCTGGATTCAAACGAGTATAGGTCATGATAGTTTTTAGTAATTTCTAGACCTAGCTCATCCATGACAGTTTTAGGAATACGATTATGAGATTCACCTAGTTCCATCAAGTAGTTGTGCAAAAATTTATCATGAATATTCAATGATGTGTAAAATAGAGGAGAAGAGTCATCCCTATCCTCTACCAAAGGTCCCAATAGGACTGTTGGTTTTTCATCTTGTAGGTTCACTGAGTCTGTCGAATTGGAGGAAGATTCGGGTTGCAACATCTTGGAAAGATACCTTTTGAAATCTTCATTTTCAATCAGTTCTAAAAATAGTACTGGAATTTTTATCTTTTGAATTTCATTCTTAAAACTAAAATAAGAGGGATATATCATAATCTCCTTGATTTCTGTAACATGTGTCTTAATCCTTTTTTGATGGTTTTGTTCCTCTTTTTCTTTTCTACTAGAAGCAACAAATTGTTTTGTTTTTTGGGGATGATCTAATGTACTAGGCTTCCCATCCTTTTTTTTTTTTACCTTAAATTGTATCTATTTTGGTTTTCATTATTTTTCTCTCCCTTACTCAATTCATTCAACTGACTATCCATAAGAGACTCCTCATATGCAAAATGAGTTAGATGAGGGGATGGGGAGGTATCACCTACACAATGAATTTCTAGATATGTTTCTTCATCCTCTCCTACTTCATCGTCATCCATGTTATTTTGAAGAGGGGTATGCACTTTTTGGTCATCCCTATTTCTTTGATCTCTTCGAAGGATCTGAGGGGCATTATTTTGTCTCATGAAATTTCCTCTATTACCAATGTCTTGTGTATTTCTATAATTTTGTTTTCCCTCAAGCTTCATTTTTTCCATTTCAGCATAAAGTGATTTAACTGATTTTGTTAGTTCATCCACTTGAGGGTTAACACTAGAAGAATCAGAGGTTGAAGCTTCAGCTCTACTTTTTCTTCTATCTCTATCAGATTTTCCCCTAATCTTATGAACTGCCAATATATTTGATTCTACCTCCAAGCTTGCATCTTGCATATGAGGTACTAAGGTAGATCTCCTTTCTCTCAACAAGAGGAAAAAATGAGGCTCAAAAGCATTGGCATAGGTCATCTTGTTAGAAGTTTCAGTAAGCTTGATTTATGTGGGGATTTTGTTGTACATTATATTAAATTTCTTTGAAAAATCCGAAACAGATTCCCCTTCTTTTCTCTTAAGTGACCCAAACTTTGTAATATAATATAAGAAATATTTCTATCTCCTCAATGCCTCAAAAAGGCATCATCCAGTGCTTCAATTCCAGTAATAGATCCAGGAGTTAAACCCCTAAACCATTTCCTAGCCTCCCCATCAAGGATTTGTACAAAAACTCTCATCCAAACATCCTCATTTTCAATATTAAGATTGTCATCATATCTATAAAAGGTTGCAAGGTGTTCCTCTGCAGTTATATCCTCTTCCCCTGTAAACTTGGGCATGTAGTTAAGATAGTCTCCAATTGGGAGAGAATTCATAGGCTAAGGCAAAACAAGAGGGGCATACCAAGAAACCACTATGACATCCATCCTATTTCTAGGAAGATTAGCACCTTCCATTGTATTATGAAGAGGAAGATTATAAATTCTAGGAGAATAAGGAAGAGACTGAGTATTGATTGGTGCAGTTGCAGTCTTGATGATGTGTAGCTTGGGAGAAGAAGGAATATAGGATGGAAAAGTTTCAATTTTCACAAGGAGAGGATGAGTCTTGGAAGATGATGTTGTAAATTCCAAGGGAACTGAGGTTTCTTCTTATTTGGTTACAACAATTTTAAGAGAGGGAGGAGAAGGAGAACCCAGGGTAGGAAAATCCTCTAGACTCTCAAGTATAAACCACCTTAAAACATCAGGTGAGGCAAGAACTTCAAAACTTTCCAAAAATTCTTCTTTCAATTTGCGAGAAAAAGAAGAATATTCCACAGGGAAATATTCAAGATTTAAATTTCTAGAAATTTCAACAGAGGATAAAAGAGGAGCACTAGGTACAACTACTGGTGTTTTAAAAGTGGAATCTGGAAAATAAATAGTAGTACTTGGAACAACAACTAAAAATCCTTCTTGAGAATATTTTCCTTTCTTGATGATATTCTCTAGGTCAACTTCATGTGTAGCCAGAGGTATATATGGGGTAGACCTCATGTGTATGCCTTTAGGATCCATAACTGAAACAGTGGAGTTGCTAGGTGCAAAATGAAGTCTTCAATGTACTAATTACTGTGCACCCTCAGAATTAATATTTCTTTGTCATTCAATCGCAGGGAACTATTTTCAATTTGTTCCTTGACAATGACACCAAGAATGTTATCATTGAAAGTTACACTTTGACTACTAAAGTGCAAGCTCAGTACCCATTAATAGGTTTATGAGGTAAGTTTTAAAATGTGGTTTCAAATGGATAAAACCTAGTCCAATAATGTTAAAACAAAGGAAATTCTAGATGAAATGCACCAAAAAAAGAGGTCTTATTTAACTTAGATCAGGGTTTTGTGGACTAGTGTGGGTAGAGGGAAGACTTAATGAGATAACTGAAGTGATTCTACCACTAGCATCAAGATTCACCAGTAGACCAAAGAGATAAAATCTTTAGATACAATATCTTCTTAAATCCAAGCTAAAAACTATGAGAGAGTGATAACAACATCACAATCAAACCTTCATTGAATTACAGCTACAAAACATCATTTGAATCATTCAATGACAGTGAAAGTTTAGAGTGAGAGAGAAATAAGATGGAAAGAGATAAAATTGACTTCCATTAAACAAAATTTCATCAAGTTTGATACATCAAACTAGAGTAGGCTCTGTTACATTAATATCACCAAAAAAGTCTTTTACATCAACCATGTGAACCCACAAAATGTCTTCTAATGATTCTTTTATAGCCTAGATAGGGAAAGATAGCATACAATGCGAGTTTCATCCTCTAACATAGGATGCTTCCATCTTAAACTGAGGTAATTAAACCTGTACAAACTGGAAATAACAAAATGCTATAAAAAAAGGCTAATGTTGGCAACTATCCTAACACCTTAATCTTGCATAATGAGGTGTCCTTTGAACGCATTCCTTTCCTTTGCAGGTATCCTCCAGCTTTAAACTGACCTCCAAACAATTGTACCATACTCCCATAGCCATCTAGCGATCGTTGATCCTCTTGAAACCATAAAAATACGAGTTTGCAACATATCCTATAGCACTAATTGTATCAACCAGTTCGCAGTGGAGTTCGTAGAAAATTTTGTAGTTCTTAACTATAGAAACCAATTCGCAGTGCCAGGCACTGCGAACTATCCTATAACTACCCAATTAGTCTACTTTAAGCTCCAAAACACCCAAAAACTTCCTCCAGGGTTAGGTATACCTGTAGAAACCTCATAATGTGTTGTATGAGTGAAAAACTCAGTTATAAGCAACATAGTTCCTCAAAAATATTCAAAACGCAAGGAGAAATCATTTCTGAAACTAAAATTTCTTGAGATATTTCATCCATTACTTTATGAGCCTGGAAATCCTCCTTGTGGCAGCTTGGGCCAACATATTCAAATTTCTTTGGGCTAGTTCTTCCTTAAAAGGTTGCAGCTCTAGTTTAAGTCTTCTGATCTGAGCTTGTAAATCCCTATTATGTTTGTATAAATTCTTAAGCTGCCTATGGAGGGGTATAAATCTCTTTTTTGTAAACTTGGATTTATCAATAGTTTCTAGATACATATCCATAATATCCTTCAAGTTTTTTCTCTCATCCAACCCTTCTCCCTTCAAGTTAGAAATCTCCTTTCTAGCTTATTTAAGTTGTCTGTTCAGTCTTTTGAAGGTAGGGTTTTCTAGGGGAGTGGTTATGTCTATGACCTCAGTATGTTTTTCAACAGATTCAATGTTACCTTTACCCTTTCTCTTGATGGTAGCTTCTATTATGTTCTATTTTCCAATAATTTCCTTCTTTGTTGATGACCTGGTGAAAGGCCTCCTAGATCTAGCTTCAACTGCAATAGTTGGTGAGGGGAAGAGTAACCTTCTTCCTTTTGTGCCTGTGGCTCTAGTTAATGGAGTTTTTACTGACTCTGGAGCTGGTTTGGGTAAAAACTCCCTTTGTGGAGAGTAATGAGATCCCCCTACTTCTTCTTGCTCCTTAGGAGCCTCATCATTTTTAACAATGTCTTTTCTCTTCCTCTTCCTACTTGTCTCTGTGTGTATAGTGGTGTCAGCCTGAAGAGGACTCTGCACTTTGGATTTTGGAGTAGGAGAAACATTCAATTGAAAATGTGCAAAGGAAATGAACTAATCTTAGTCAATGTTTTTCTTCTTCAACTCCTCCATTACAAGAATTTTAGTCAACCATGAGTGAAAAACACTTGTGTCAACTGCCTTGGACTTAGCTTGGAACCTGTCAGCCATTTTTCCAATTCTTCTAAACAAATAGAAAGGGAGATTCATGAGGTCTTTGCCTATGAAGTGCAGCAAAATTCTAATGTGGTACTCATAAATCATATTGAACCTGCCCTCATAGGTGAAATATCTTTGGATCACCCTTATCATCTTATCAAATCCTTCAACGATATGGATCCTAGGCACTCCCTTTGATAGATTATCTCCCTGACATTCTGGTTTAAGGAATTCTTTAGAGAAGGTTTTATTTAGATTCATGGTCTTAAACCATCTTTCACCAGTATTTGGTATTTCAGTAGCTACTGTTATGGTTTCTTCAGATACTTCAAGTTCAAGAGTCCCAACTTTATTTATGGTTCCATCAAAATTCAAGGAAAATTCTCTAGCTACCTCAGGGTGCCCCCTCTGCATATTCTGATAGAAATTAAAACACCCCACTCTTTGGAAAGACCTCCCTGATCAGAGGTTCAACATAAAACAAATACATGTCATAGGTCGCAATCCTCACAATGCCCCCACCCTTGTGATCCTTCTTCTATTGTGGAGTATCCATTGATGTTATAGGAAGAAACCTAAACCAACAATTTGAATGATGCAAGAGGCAAAACAGAAAAATAGAGGATTTAGGGTTTGATGGATAATCTCTTCCAAAAGTTGGTTCTGTCTAAGGATTTAGTGTCTTTCAACGTATTTGACCCCTAGGCTTATGAAAGGGAATTTGATAGTGAGGAAATGAAAGAATACTACACATGAAAATGGAGATACAAGGAGAAAGGTTGCTGCAAAAAGATTTTGTTCAATACTTCACCATCATTTTTACAAAATTCATCATAACTTTACCAGCAAAGTCCTTTTTAAATTTCAAAAAATAAATAGACTTGAATTAGAATGGTAATCTAATGGAAACAAGTTGTTACAATTTCTTAGGTAGGTGAATAACATTGTTAATTTGTTGCGTAGAGTTTGCAGCACCAAAACAGGGGATTCACAGCAGAGTTCGCAGTAAAAGCCAAATATGGGATATGCAAGGTGGATTGACAAAAATGTTTTCTTAGTCTTAATAAAAGAGGCTAATAGCTCTACAATTGGCTGAGAATTGTGATAATAGGGGTAGGAGCTATAGTTGGCAGTGTGGACCAATAGTTCATAGCGCCTAGGAGAAGAAATTATAAAAAACATCATTTACTATCCTCAACAAATCTTAAAATGCTCATGGAGTACCTGGAGGTTGAGGCTTGAAAATTGATACGGTTGAGCTTGAATGAATCCACCTACAGTTGGTATAACCTTCAACTCACTTTTGTCAGCCAGTTCACATCAATTTCCATAACGTCTATCTGAAAACACCATTTTTTGCAGCGCCAAGCTAGGAGTAATTTGAAATCTTGGAAAAACAATTAGAAAAGATTTAAATGATGAAATCCCAAGTTATTTCCTTAAAAACATAAGTGTTGAAAACAAGGATATCGGCTGACAAGGTATTATGAGTTCAATTATGATGATGAAAACAAAGTGTACTTGAGATGTGTTGTGAACTATCTTATGAGATGGCAGTGTAAAACAAAAACCTGATTTGACCTTCTAATGGGTAAAGGGACAAAGTGGAGGGGTTTTAACACACCGTGGAAGTGGTGACATGTCAGGGTGATGGTGGAGGCATAAGGATGATGTCTTGTCTAATCTTATCATAAAGATGAAGATATAACCCAAGGGTTTGGGCCAATATCAACACTAACTTTATTTGTGCTAAAACCTAAAAGACTATAAGGAAAGGACAAAAGTAAAAATTAAACAACACTAAAGATAAAAATCAAAAACCTAAAGGTTGAATTGACCCAATCAATTCCATGTGATAACATAGTCTATGACAATAATATCAGACAATGCTGGCTCAACACTAAAGACCATCAAGTACATGACCAAAAAATTATATAATACCTAGTACTTATGGTCATTGGATCTTCATATAATTATGAAATGATTATGGGTATCATAAAATCATCTAAAAGACCTAGGGAATAAGATTCAAAAATCCAAAAATAATATCCAAGATAATATATTTGAGGTGTTGGAAATTCACCAGAAATTACACCAAATAAATTGTGATGAGTATGTGAAGAATGAATTTAAGTCCAATAGATTCATCTTATAGACTACAATAGATGAGATGGGCATCTTGGAGAATGAACTAAATAAACAAAATCAACATGGCATTGAAAAGATTAAAAGGTATTTGAAATGGAATCTAAAATGGGGGAGATGGGCATCTTGGAGAATGAACTAAATAAACAAAATCAGCATGGCATTGAAAAGATTAAAAGGTATTTGAAATGGAATCTAAAATGGGGTCACTCCATTCATTGATGATGAAGTGGATGGCATGCTAGATGTTAACATACCTTTCCAACGAAAAATGGAAGAAGAGGAATAAATATTTTGATTGAACTTGTAAAAGAGCTCATCATCAGAAAAAGTATAGGGTAGTTAATACATACAAAGATGGGTCAAAACACTTTCCTTATATGTATTATATGTTATAACATATGTTATATATTATAATATATGTCTATATATTATATATAATACATATAACATATGTATTATATCATATATTATAACATATAATATTTATGGCATATGTTATAAATATATATGTTATAACATATATCTATGTATTATATATAATACATATGTATTATAATACGTATGTTATATCATGTAAATAACATATGTATTATATATAATGCAGTGAGATCGGAAGAGCGGTTCAGCAGGAATGCCGAGACCGATCT
>CBVK0100020767.1:0-36052 GCA_900067695.1 Picea abies
CATGCTCCCGAGTGGCAATCATTCAAAGCTCTCTCGGCTTCGTCAAAGGTTAAACAAGGTTTGCACTCATTGTCAGAAGCGGGGTCATCTCATTGACCAATGTTGGACATTGCATCCAACTACTCATCCACAGCACAGGAAGCAGATGGATAAAGAGTTTGGCAAGAATGGAAGAGGAGATTCCATCATTAATGTGAGTCCAGATGATTCACAAGAGGACGATGTCCAGCAGAAAAAGTCACCGTTGAGTTGGCTTGGTAAGAAATGGTTGGATTTCTTGAGCAAGTGAGGCTTGCATTTTTCTGATTGTAAATGCACTTTGCAGCGTTATTTGTGCATTTATGGGAAGGTCGATATGATGTTTTAAATGAGTCTCGACTGGTGTTGATGATTTTCTGACGATTATGTTGTTCGACTTGTGTTTATTCGATGGTGTTTATTGACTTGAAAGTTAATTTTGAGTACACCATGATGCAAGAAAACACCATGTGCTTTGATGGAGTACAGGATGCAACAGTTTGTTTGAAGAACAAAAGATTTTGTTGGCATCATTTTTCAATCTTGTATGATTTGTTTTCAAGATTGATGGTTTTCTTGGCTTGTGACAAGATGTCGCAGGAAGTTTTTTTGTAGCCATTGGAGAGCTGATTATGTTGACGTCAAAGAGTTCGAAGTGGGACTTGATTCTCAGTGGGAAGGTTGGCAGTCTTCCAAGCACAGAGAGAGTAGTGGGTCAGCAGCAGCTAGAGAGCAGTGGTTGAAGGACATAGTCAGTTGCAGTGTACGGCATGTCAAGGTATTCAGGTGATTGTCGAAAAGATTTTGATATAACTTGAAAGCAGACAGATAAGCTTTTGTGGGTCCAAAAGCCTTTCAGTGGGAAGGTGTGATCAAAATATGGACTAGGGGTGAAAATTTTGCTCAATTTTCAAAGTCCTCGGAATGCGACGAAAATAGTGCCATTGCATCCGTCTCGTCTTCCTGATTTTGACGGTATATTTACTTTCTCAAACGGAGTCCGTATGGAGAAGATATCGTGATCTGTTCGTCGAGCTAAACAAGCAAAAATTTTAAATGCTGACTGTACCTATCCATACAGTCCGTACGGTGACGTGGTAGATCCGTACCATCCATACGATGACGTGTCAGGTGGATGACGTGGCACACTTGTATTGGTTGATGGATTGTCGAATTGGTGGATGACACGTGTCATTGGTAGTCAATGGTGTGAGGACACGTGGCCCAATCCCTTGGCGCCACATGTCGCTCGTTGACTGGCTATTTGGTTATATAAAAATTTGTTGAGGCCCGTGGGGTTCGACCCCCAGACCTCCTCTTTATGTAAAGACTTCATAACTCTCCGCTAACCAACTTGTCGCCGTTTGTTCCTTGTAATGGATACGGATTTTATTATATTTATGGTTGAATATTGTATTACACGGAAAAGGGGGCGGGCCGGGGCTTAGCCCCGACCCGTGGTTTCATTCCACACCATAGAACCATATATATATAATATATGCACGCGGATTTAAATGCACGAACCAAAGTTTGTAATACCATATATATTATATGGTGTGTGTGGTAACGTTTGGCGCGCCGAGTTTATAATCCATAGCCCACGGTTATATATGTGTTGCGCCATATTCCCGAGACTTGGAGCAGAAGTTGCAACGGTTGTAACTGTTAACCACTTATTTGCAAAGCGCGCGGTCCTATGACCATTCATACGCCCAGGTGCCGAGGCGGTTAGGGGCTGGAGGCACCTTAACCGTCCTACGGTTTGCATCGTTGGTGCAGTTGCGCCCGGTGCCAGGTTTTAACGCACATTTTGGAGCGTGTTCTTGGTTCATGCACACAGAGGTGCGTTTTGGCGAACCAGTTTCAGAAAGCTTGAAGGAGGAAAATGGAGGAGGCCTAACTTCTTCATTTTTTTGTCGATTGAGGTGTCGTAAAAGCCCAGCTAGGGGTTTTTGGATGTGATGGATCCATTGGTGTTGTTATCAAGGCCATTTGAAGACTTCTTATGCAGGTTTTTCACCATTGAAGTTTCAGAGAGCTCAAGGGAGCTTGAAGCCCTCATTGATTGAGGACATGTTTTGGTGAGCCTATGCTTGTTTTCTGTGATTTAATAATCATGTTTGGCTAATTGTTATGCTCTGAACACATTGGGACAGGTTTTAGAGGATTTTGAAGACTTTTACAGGTGTTTTTGCCACAAAGAAGCTCAGGGAAGCTTATGGCCACATGTAGAAGAGGTCATGCCTGGATGAGCCATGATCCGTTTTCAGAGTTGTATTAGTCATTTTTGGGGTTTTTATGTGTTCTGATCTCAATGGTACAGTCTATTTTTCCATTGGAGTTGAGCAGCAGCTTGTAAAATAACTTTTGACTAATTAATCCCAAAGAGCCAAGTCCATTGATGGAGGCTCAAGGAGATGTAGCCCGAAGGTGGGTGAACTCCTTTATAAGCTTGTTCTTGTTGTGAGTTTGATGGTTTATTTGCTGCAAGTTGTGTTGTTGTGTATTTGTTTAAAGTACATATTTAACCATTTAAAGGAACATATCCTCTCACATAAGCATTTATAAGAAGATACATGAACTTAACACATAAGTTTATCTTGCATATATTTTAACACATGAAGCAAGGTCCTGTAAAGTTTATTTTCATGAAGTAGAGGGTGCTTGCATAGCATAACAAGTCAGCCTTCTATTTTCAGATCAACCCAAGGCCTCAATCATCTAAAACCCTAGAAGGAAAACAACTACTATGAAGTAGGTAACCCTATGCCCTAGCGATTTTCCTTCTTCTTTAGGTCAAGTTTGAAATAAATAAAATCTTAATGAAGAAAAAGTAATAGAGTGCTACTAAGGTAGGGATCTAGCATATGCTCCAATAAAGGTGTCTTCTAGTAAAATCAAGTAGGTGGAGAGCTATTCAGAGAAGGACAATAACATGTGCTTTTCTCCTAGGGTTTCACACTAGAAATTTCATAATCTCATAAATGAAAAGTAAAATATACCATAACCATTCAAATAAACAAGGATTGTATATTTTCACTTACATTCACCAAGAATAATCTAGTCAGAAGCCCTAGTTGAAGAATTTCCACCATGAAAATGCAAAAAATCACCAATAAAATCTCCCTCCAAGCATTGTGCACCACTTAGTTCATCCAATAAGCCTTAAAACAAGCCGAATTTCAGACCTCACACTTGTGTGAGTGAAATATGATGAATAAAAATGAGAGTTTGATCTCTTCTTTATACAATACAAATGGACTATGATACAAATGATGGCCACAAAGGTGAAACAAGGAAAAAATAATAACTTCCAATCTTATGATTCATTATCCGACTTCAACCCACGATCCTCACTTAAATTCCTAATGCATTAAACATGAAACAATAACTAATGTACCTCACAATATGTTGAACCACCATCATATGATGAACCATGTTGATTAGGTGTGATAAGTTGAGCTGAATGAGGAGGGAGACATCTAAGGGGATATTGTCTATGGAGAATATTGATCATCATCATCATCGGGATCATTGTCTTCATTGTGGGCCATGAGACATGATCTCCTCTAGTTACACCTAGGTGAGAGGGGATAACATCTTGCTCCAACATGGGGACATGTGCTCACCATAGAGTGCATGAGAACCTCATCATCTCTGGTACTCTAAGACCTACAACTTGCATCACTCTAAGAAAATCCTATTGCATTCTAACATAAAATCATCAGTGACCAATGACAGGGGCATGTCAGCCACCTTGGTTTATTAAAAAATTAAAACCAACCTGAGAAAGAAAAAAATCATTTTCATCAATATATGTGTTAAACAAACATGAATATTCTAAGCTAACATGGATGCATAATAAAACAATAAATAACATCAATAAAATATTAATGATGCAAATAAAGAAAGCACACAACATGACCTACTCTAACCTACTCTACTCTAAACCTAAGAAGTCAAGTTCCTTCGACATAATAAGGATTGAGAAGGGATCCATTAATGGGTAGTGGTACTCTCCTTCCATCTGACGTGGATAATTACAAGGAATCATTTACAAACTTATTCTCAATATTATAAGAGTTGTGCCATAAATAGTTAAATTCCTTGCGCATATTGGGATTACCCTTTCTCTTGTCCCACATAAGTATTAATATTCCTTGTTGAAAATATTCTTCTCTTACCTTAGGATCAACCATTCTTTTATCTTCTTGAGTATCATTATTTTGATCTAAAGTAGGAGGATGGGACTTGATCAATCCAATGTTCATTCAATCATATTCATGCACATGAAATTTTTCTTCATTACCTTGATTCGATATTGTAACAAAGCCCGAATATTTGTTTTATACTTATCAAGTTGCTCTTGATAGTCTTCCCTTTTAGGACACATCACATCAACAAAAATATCCTATTGAGTAAAGGGAAGTATGGCCAAGTCTTGAAAAAGTTCAAGATTAAGATGAGGGTCTATGAGTTCTTCACAAAGTCTATCACGATGGTTCTTTTCATGAAACTCTAAAAGTGTGTCAAATTCATGATCACTGCAAGCATCCTTGTTTTTAAGATATTCTACATAGTTTTTAATCCTTGGATCGTTATACAAAGTAGAATAGCCTTCATCTCCAATTGGGATGGTGGCATAGGATAAGTCCATCTGAAAACTTACACCTAAAGTTGCATCCCACTTCCTAGATAAAATCATCCCCTAAGCATCACATACATCAATGATTACATCATCCATTACAATAAAAACCTTAGGATAATTGTCAAGGAGAACTTCAATGTCCTGAATCAAACTACACACCTTGATAACTTTGGATTCAATCCCACACACATTCCTATAAGGCCTTGTGATTTTTAATCCTAACTCATTCATGACCTTTAAATTCATAACATTAGAAGAAGCCCAAAAATCAAGCATACAACTATGAAGCCATAGGTCATTAACTACCAAAGAGATGAAAAAAGGTGCATGTTCCTCCTTACTTCGTTCAAAATGATTAGCTTGCAATAACACAAGAGGATATTCAAACTATTCTTGGACACTTAATAACATTTTTACCTTGTCCCTCATAGAAGGGATCTTCATTATCTCAATAAGGGGAATGAGTCTATTAACCTTTTCCAAAATACTAGTCATATCGATATTTAAGTCTATATCATTCCTCTCAGGGAATATTGGTTGAGGAGGAGGACTATCACTTGATGGAAAAGGGGGCCTTGTCCAAGGAAGTCTTGGATCACTAGGAAGGGTTTCAAGTGCATTCTTCTTTCTAGTATAAACTTGAATTTATCTTTTTGTGAGCATGTCCCTTGATTCTTCATCCATTTGATTCAAAATTTTCGTCCTAGCTTTCCTAGCAACCTCTTGCTTAGATTTCTCAAGTTGTTCTATAGTCACGTTGAAATACTCTTAGGAAGGTATGGTATAGATGGGATCCAATGTATCAATAAATTGCATACTTTCATATTTGTTAATGTCCTCACTATTACCATCATGAACTATGGAACACTCATGCTTCCAATGAGCATCTCCACAAGGCAAACACCAAGGACCCTCTTCTTGGTTTATAAAATTAGCATGCGCTAATGTATTAGTGGTTGTTTTCTCATTTGGAGGTCTAGGTTTCCACCCCAAGTTTCATCTTTGTGGTTGGCCATTGTATTGAGGTTTTGGAAGTAAATCTTGTTGTTGAGCCATTTCTATGTTAGTAATATTATTCATCATGATACTTTTATTTTTAGAAAGGTTGGTTATGATTTCTTCAAATCTCTATGAAAACAATGTCACAGTGTCTTGAGCGAGCTTGGCATTATTCAAAGTTCTTTCCTTGGTCTCAAAATTGGCTCTAGGAGCATGGAAAGGTTCCAACTTGGAAGACAACATATTTTCTTCAATCTTAGTGGCTTTCTCTTTTTCTTCTCCGATATTGTTTGGGGACTTTTACTTAATTACAAATCCAAATTTCCCCCAAAAGGAAATGGTATAGAGGAGAAGGAAAACAACATCCTTCAGATTAATATCATCCGGGATTTGTTGAAGCAAGTGCTCAAACCTGGTATAAAATTCTTTAACATACTCATTCTATTTCTTCTTTATTTCATTAAATTGCAATAATAACATCATATGATCCCTTTTAGTGCCCCATCTATTCATGAAGGTATCATGAAAAGATTCCCAAGTCTTGATACATTTATCAAGGAGGCTATTGTACCATTTTCTAGCATCCTCAACTAAAGAAGTAGCAAAAAATTTCATGACCACATCTTCATCATCATTGTTAAGAGGGTGATTTTGAAATAAAGCATATAAATTATCAACATGTTCTTCAATAGTGATGACTTTATTACCAAAAAATTTAGGCAACCACTTATCAAACTTTTAAGGCATAGCATGAGGGTATCCATTGATTATAGACATATCCAAAGGCTTGAAAACATTGGTAACCCATGGTCATTGAGCCATTGAGGATAAAGGAAGTCTTCCTTCAAACAAAGACTTTGACTACATGAGAGTTATGAGGAGACCTTATTTTATAAGCCTTGGTAGGATTAGTGAACCTTCTTTTAGGCTCTTGATTAGTGCATTTAACACTTGGGTTCAATGGAGTCATCAGATGGTCTCTATAAACAAGGATCACCAAGATGAGATAAAATGATTCTACCCTCAATGGAGTAGCCAGGTAAGCTAGGTAAGAAAGGCATTGGTCCAAATACAATCTTACCAATAAAGTGCCATTGGAATGACTCAATTCTCCTCGATAACAGTGCCAAAATGTTATCACGAAATCTGGCACCTGTGCAAATCCTTCGAAAGATGCTTGATCGATTTAAGATATGGAAGTAATTTCCACTATCACCTAGGCAAGTACTTCATTTGTTTTAGTGAAGGACAAAGATCCAAAAAAAGGGAGGCTTCCCCAACAACTTCAAGGGATCTTATAGCAAGCTAGAGGCAAGTCTACGGTCTCCTATATTGATTTCATGACTAGCTAGGGTTGAGCTAAGGGAAAAGTAAGTTGGGTAAGGCAAGTTGATTTTGTGTGTAAAGGATTTTAGTGAAACAATCAATGATGTTATCTAATCTAAGAAAATGAAGTAAATTCCCTGAAACACTGGCTATCAAAGAAAAATGAAAGATGAAATAGACTTGCAAGGAAAAGCTAGATGTTTAAGCTTATGAAAATTTTATAAAAACAACAATGTATCATCTCTAAAATCAGCAAGCAACTGAATGGAAATATGCCAAATAACAGTGGAAATACTTCTAAACCATTCACCAATTATTGCATGAAATAAAGAGCATGAAACTATGTTAGTTGAGTGCAATATTACAAGCCCCAATGGCTGAAAATGTAGAAATTGCAGCAATGACTATGTTAGGTGATGAATCTAGGTTAAGATGCACAATGTTAAGCTAGACAATGATATTAAATGAATATGAAAATGCAAAGTTCATGTTATTGAAGAATTTATATCTGTGCAAATCCCAACACAAGCTCTCCCAAATCAGTGTAACTATGGAAAATCCTACCACTATCACCTTAGTAAGAAGTTCCCTCGTTTTAATGATGGATGAGGTCCACCTCAAGGGAGGCTTCCCTGGTAACCTCAAGGTATCAAAGTAGCAAGTATTTTATCCAAGCCTACTTCCCCCTCTCTTGATCACCTAAAGAAAAGACTAGATCAAGGAAATAGAAAGAGTATGAAGTTGTTTGAGTACCTGCCCAAAACAAGAAAAAATTATAGCAAATATATGATGATTTTCAAGTTCAAATACCTCTAAAAGACACTAGACAATGAAAATTGCAATGGCTGGTACAAATTTGTATTATTCCACTGGTCTTATAACAACAAAATAAATTTGTAACAACAACAATAAAAAGAGCTTTGAATTTCAACAATTGACCAGGAAAATTAAGCATGCATCACATAGAACATTATCCAATTTCTTAAGAGAAAGTATGAGAAATTTAAACCACCTTTTCAAGAGTGTATGCAAAAAATAAGAGTGTATTAAGATGGTTGTAGCAAACTTTTTCAACAACAACAAGTTTACTAGAGAGTTAGTAAATGTTAGTGTTAGCAAAATTAGTAGAAAGCTTGAGAGAAATTGAAAGAGAGTGTTTGTTGATCAATTTCACCAATAGAGAGTTGTAAGATGAGTGCATTTGAGGGATATGGAGTCTTTATAAGAGAAATGCAACAATTATTGAAGATTTAACAAGTATAAACCAAGAGGTGGGGATTAAAATCTGAGGTGCTAGCACATTAGGGCCTTAGGGTTGAAACCTTAAAGAGAAGAATTGCTAGAGTGAAAACACTTTTGGGCTCTAGTAACCTTTTCTCCCTACTTGATGCTTCAACTAGATTAAAATAAATTTCTAGGGATAAAATCCTAAAGTGATAGCACTTTAGGGCTTTAGGAATCTAACCCTAGCAAGGATTCCTTCACAATTTTTGGAAAAAATTAACCTTGTGAGAGGAGGAAGCACATATGATCCTCTCTTAGGGTTTCACCAAGCAATACGTCTAGCATGAAAAAGAGAAATTACTATGAAGCATTGATAGCACAAAGATAAAATTTCAGAAATTTCACTTACTTCACCAAGATAGCATGAGATAAAACCCTAATTGCATAAATTCCATCCAAAATCAACAAAACTATCCATAAATTGATCCTCCAACCAAGTCGCATAAGTGTAGAAGAGAGAGATAGCCAAGTAGGGAGAAAATTTCAGACTTGTTCTCACAAATGGTGAGGAGTCCATGATGATAAAATGAAATGAGATGTTCCTCTATTTATATGTGTTGGATTACTAAGAGGGGGGTTGAATCAATAATAGAGAAATTGAATCATTTTTAACCATATAATCCAAGTGTTATATCAATGTAGCATTATCATCCAATAATTGCAGAGTAAATAAGCAATGAACAAATGAAAAATCATACACATACACAATACACCAGTGTTTTACGTGGAAACCCAAAGTGGGAGAAAACCACATAATGTTTTTTATTACATGTCTTGAAGAATTACATTCATTGGAAGCACCAACTTCCTTTGTTTTCCAGATGCAATGGAAGGAGGCTCCAACCCCCTAGTTTCTCAGGATACAACCTAAGGGAATCTCCAACTCCCCAATTCTCTGGCTACAACCAGAAGGAGGCTACAACCACCTATGTTCTCTGTCTACAACCGGAAGGTGGATACAACCACCTGTCCTTGCCCCATCCACCTGCCCTGACGTATAAGTAGAATGATGGAACCACTGTCACACTATCACTATGAGATATACCACTGTACAATTGTATAAACATGTACCACTGACCTGCATCCAACCTGTACAATTTCCCGTAATCAATATGTACCCGAACTGAACATGTATCAAATAAAATACAACATGTACGCGGCCTGTAGTGTTGCAGCACGCATATGTACACACCCTATCTATTATGCAGCTCGTGTATGTACATGACCAAACTATTATGAAGCCTGCATATGCCTTCTGAAAACTAGGGTTTCCTTTCTATTGAAAACTTCTGACCCTTTGTAACTTCTTTCAAATAGATATGTAACTTGCCACTGTATCCAAACTGTATCTGTACCTTGTGCTTGCATCCTCTTTACCCAAAGGCTCTATATATTTCTCTATTCATGTGCCATATAAATGTGTGTAATCATAAACAAGTACAATATCCCTCACATGATCCAAACATCAAACCCTCTCTGGTATTCAGCCTCTCAATACATCAACCACTTCACAAATAAAAACTCTCAACCATGTACCATAAAAACCCTTAGCTATATGCCAAGAAATACAAGATGTACCACAACTCTAACAAGATGTATCAATGATAAATTATACCAGCACTGTATTTTTGTAGTTATGACTTATACAGAAGTTCCCATGCAGCCACTAATCTCTCTAGGGAGAATTCTCAAATATCCATAACCATTTCTCATGCATACATCAAAATCCAACTGTTCATAGAAATAAGACATACATTTTGAACCAATGGCTAGATCTGATGTATCTGAGCACTGTAGACCTTCTTGGGAGCTTGATCTTAGAATCTAAAACCTCTGCATCTTCATCTCTTCAAGTTTCCATGGTTTTACCAACATGTACGCACCCTAATACATTGTCAGCTCGTGTATGTATGCACCCTAATACACTATCAGCCCACATACGCCTCAGTATGTACTCACCCTGATACACTTTCAGCCCGCGTACACCTCAGAAACTAGGGTTTTTTAGTATTCGTTGTAATTATGAAACTTTTTCCGTCAACCCTTCGTACTACCTCAGACTTTCACAACTTCAGATGTATCAATGAGTTCTTGCAATAAGCCTTACACAATAAAAGATATTCAATGTGTTCAAGTGTAATCAAATGAGAGAGACTTGCCTCTTATTTATACTTTCATGTAGCATCCCAGTTTCCTTATTTTAGGGAGTTCTCCATTAACTTTATTATTTAAATAATTTCTTTTGCAAACACTTTGACTTTTTGGGGCTTCTAGATGACTCATGAGGGTCCTACAACTTCACATGCCCATAACTCTCTAACCGTGAGGAGTTATGTGACATTCCACATACCACCGGAAATGGCATGACAAGCACTATACATCTAGGATATTTTCGTTGACAAATTCACTGACCTTCATCTCATTATTCCACAATTAAGCATGGGTTCTCTAACCATACTTCTAGGATAACTCAATCTGCAAAGTGTCTTCCCGTGAGGGCTTTCACCATAAGGGGACCACTTTGGAGTTCATCCAGTTGTACTTCTTATTGACTATGACAAGACAATAATGATTCATCTTTACATAAAACAAACTTGGGTCCATTACCCAAACCTTTGTGCTACCTAAATTTCTTCAAGGGTTGACATCAATGACATCAACCTTAATCAACAATCTCTCCCTTTGGCATTGATGGAAACACTCTGATGCAATACTGAAATCATGCCATGCAATACTGAATTCATATCACTCATGCTCCCCCTAGAACCATGCCTATGTCCTCTATATCTTTGTGATCATTTCTCCCCCTAGAATCATGCCTTTGTCCTATGCATCTGATAAATATCTCCCCCTTTGTCATCAATGGAAAAGTTATGTTTCCATCTGGGGTTGCTCCCCCTAACTGAACTATCCTCTTTATGGTGCTTCCTCGTGTACATCTAAAACATATAAGATAAGCATTCAAAAGCATTAATTTTGGACTAGAAATAACTCTGAGTCTCTGGCAAAGATACTCAAAGGATTCCCATGGAAGTGGTTTTGTAAAGATGTCTACCACTTGTTCTTTTGTGCTCACATACTCAACTCTGATGTTATTTTCTGCAACCTATTCCTGTAGAAAGTGATACTTGATTGGAATGTGCTTCATGTTGGATTACATCACCAGATTCTTTGAGATACTGATGGCGCTTGTATTATCACAATAGATTGGAATGGGCTCATCATACTCAACCTGTATATCTGTCAAAGTTTGTTTCATCCAAAGAACCTGTGTACAACATGTTGCTACTGCAATATACTCTGCCTCGGCTGTAGATAAAGATATTGATGATTGTTTCTTTTTTAGCCATGATACTAAACACTCACCCAAGTAGAGTGTTGCTCCACTGGTGCTTCGTCGGTCATCGATACAACCTGCCCAATCTGCATCTGTGTAGGCAATAAGTGATAGATCATTTCCTTTTAGATACCATAATCCAAACTCTTATGTTCCTTTTAGATATCTAAAAATCATCTTCACTGCTAATACATGTGATTCCTTTGGTGTTGCTTGAAATCGTGCCACCTGTCCAACTTCATGCATTACATCTGGTCTAGATGTTGTCACATATAGTAGGCTACCAATCATTGGCATGTATTTCCTCTGATCTGTAGACTTTGAATCATCATCTTTGCTCAACTTGCAACTGCTTTGCATGGGAGTGATAACTGGTTTGCAATCTTCCATTCTGAACCTCTTTAGCATTTCTATGATATACTTGATTTGAGAAATAAAAATTCCTTGGTTGCTTTGACGTATCTGAAGTCCCAGAAAGAAGGATAGTTCTCCAAGTAATGACATTTCAAATTAATTATGCATATCCTTTGCAAATTTTTGTCTTAACCTGTCATCATTACTTGATGTAGAGGTTGTTGTCTGCACTTTCTTTTCTGAACCCTGCCTATTGTAGATATTTATCCATTCTAGAGTACCATTCTCTAGGAGCCTGTTTTAGACCATACAAGGCCTTCTTTAATTTACACACATAATCTATGTTCTCTGACATCTGAAATCCTTCTAGTTTTTCAATGTAGACTTCTTCTTCAAGTTCCCCATTCAGAAAAGCTGATTTTACGTCCATCTAATACACTTTAATATTTTTGGAGCATGCATAAGCTAAAATCAGTCAGATTGCTTCCATTCTGGTAACTGGCGAAAATGTCTCTTCAAAGTCGATTCCTTCAACCTGTGCATATCCTTTACATACCAATCTAGCTTTGTTCCTTGTAACATGTCCATCTTCATTCAATTTATTCATGTATACCCACTTTGTGTCGATCATATTCTTATCCTTTGTTCTTGGAACCAATTCCCAAGTGTCATTTTTCTCTATTTGATTGAATTCTTCATCCATGGCCTTATTCCAAAATTCATCCTTCTTGGCCTCTTCAAAGCAGGTTGGTTCTATCGTAGATGTGAGTGCTAGGTGTGTTTGTTCTGGTGAACGCATTCTTCTTCTAGTCTCAACTACTGTATCTTTGTTTCTGATAATCTAATATGAAGAATGATTCTTCTGTACCCGTTTGCTAGATGTCTTTGGAGGCACTTGTTGAACTTGTTCTTCTGCTTCTGTCAGATCCTCTTCATCTTCCCCTTCTTTTTCATCTTCTGTTCCTTCTTCGTAAAGATGTTCCATTGATTCATTTTCTTCTTCCTTTAATTCTTGTCTACCTGTTTCATCAATTGTTATGTTGATGATTTCCACAAATTTGTTCAATCTCACATTGTAACACTTGTATTCTTTCCTTGTCCTTGAGTAACCAACAAGTACTCATTTTTCCACACGAGAGTCAAATTTTCCCATTCTTCCATCTTCTCTTTTGATGTAGCATTTGCTTCCAGAAACTATGAAGTGCTTCACATTTGTTGTTTTCCTTTCCATAGCTCGTAGGGAGTTTTTTGGTGTTGTTTCTGAGCATTACTCTGTTTTGAATGTGAACTGTTGTATGCACTACCTGTGTCCAAAAAATATCTGTCAATTTGGAATCCATTAGCATTATTCGAGCCATTTCCTGTATTGTCATGTTCTTTCTTCAACAACTCCATTATGTTGACGTGTCCTAACAACGGAGAATTGTCTTTTTATTCCATGACTGCTGCAGTAGTCCATAAATTCCTTTGAATTGAACTCTCCTCCATTATCAGATCTCAAGCATTTTATTTTTGAATCCATTTCATTTTCAACCATTTCCTTGTAGACCTTGAAGTTTTCAAAAGCTTCTGACTTATTCTTGAGAAAGAAAACTACAGTCATTCTTGTATAATCATCAACTAATAACATAAATTTTTTCTCACCTTTTAAAGCCTTTGTTGTAGTTGGTCCAACTAGATCAGTATGCACAATTTCCATTGGTCTTGTCGTTGAATATTATTTTGATTTGAACCTGGTCTTTGTTTGTTGTCCTTGTTGACAATGCTTGCATAAAGTGTTGGTTGGTTTTGTGATATGGGGAATTTATCTGACTGCTTCTCTTTTGTTGACTTTGACAAGGTTATCAAAATGTGTGTGACCCATTATTTTTCGCCATAGCCAAATTTCATCTTCCTTTCCTAGACAACACTTTTCATCTCCAATTTCACTTAACACATATATGTTGCTTGAATTTCTCGCAGCTGTAGCAATCAATTTTCCTAAACCTTCTTTTCTTATCTCACACTTTTGTGAATCGAAAGTAACTTTATGATCTTGGTCACACATTTGAATCACACTTAGAATATTATGTTTCATATATTCTACTAGTAGAACATTTTCTGCCTTTTTATTCTTGTTCCCAATTCTGACTGTGCCTTTTCCAATGACTTTAGTTGAATCATCATTTCCGAAGGAGATTGATCTGTCTCTTTCCTTTCTTAATGTAAGAAACCTCTCTCTATCACCTGTCATGTGTTTTGAACAGCCACTGTCAACATACCAACCACGTTTCTTCTTCTTAGCTTGTAGAGCGAGTGTGCATTCTTCATTGCTGTATTGATTATGCTTTCTTATTCATGTCCTTTTCTGAGGTTCCTGTTTGTGATTGTTGTTGTTCTGTTGTGGTTCTCTAGGAGGGATTGTCATTCTGCAATCTTTGGCCATGTGTTCAAAGCTGTTACACTTGTAGCATTCCACTTCAGTGCTCAATGATTCAAACCTGTTGTAACTTCTTCTCTGTGTTTCACTAGGCCTTCTTGGATAACCCTTTTGTGTATGACTTTCAAAGTTGTTTATGTTCCTGTTGTTAGCTCTGCAATTCACAAATTTATGTCCAAAATTATTACATGCATAACATAAACCCAAAAATATGGTTTGATACTGGGGAGTTGAAGATCTTAAGAAAGGAAGTGCTCTTATGAATCCTTCTTCTTCCCGAGACCAATATGTTTTTGTCGGTCGTTGATTCTGAAATCTGAATCTTCTTGGTGGAGGAGTGTCCCTGTAATTTTCTCTGTAGACCTTCCTATCCCCTTTGATTGTTTCTGCATAGATTTTTAGATATGTTTCTTGATTTGTTGTTTTGGAGCTTGATCCCTTTTTTGTCTGATTGTATCCAAGTCCGGACTTGTCATGATTAGGCCTTTGACTGGTGATAATGTCATTCAAAACTTTTGAGTTGTTCTGCATATTTTTCTTTTGAAGATCCTTTCTTAATTTGACAATCTTTGCTTCCAAATTTTCAATGATATTGTCTCTTCCTTCTAGTTGTTCTTTGAGTGCTTTTTCAATTCTTTTATCTTTTTCAATTTAAACCTTCAAATTTTTGATCACTTATTCTAATTCCTGAGTGTCTTCTTTCTTGTCTAGTTCCGCTTGTAGCTTCTTTTTTTTCCTCTTTTCTCTTATGATAACTTCTATGGCACTCAACAATTCCTCTCGGTAGTCAACTTATGTCTCTTCAATTTCTTCTTCAACTTCTTCATATTATTCTTCGGCTTATTCATATTCTTCTTTGGAGTCTTATTTATCAGCTTCTTCTACTGCCATGAATAGAACTCTTTATGTCTCACTATCACTGACTTCATCTTCATCTGATGATGAGATGTCTTCTTTGGTGCATAAGATTTTCTTGAAAACTTTCTTTGTGGTTCTTTTGCCTTTATATGTTTGTTTGCTTTTTGAGTAACCTTCATCATTTCTCTTCTTCTTATGAGGACATTTGTTAGAAAAATGACCAATACCATCACAATTAAAACAAATTAAAGAAATCTTACCTCTATACCTGTCGTCGGTTCCCTTGTTCAATCTTTTGACAAAGTTGGTCACTTCTTCATCATCTTCTGAGACGTCACTATTGCTTCTATGTTCTTTTTCTTGTTGCTTTCCATTTTGATTTGATCTTTTGGATGCTTTGAAGTTGCTTCTTTTACATCTGTATTTTCATGTTCAGTTCTCATTTCATATGTTGTGAAGATTTCATGTAGTTCGTACATGCTTATTGAGTTTAGATCTCCTCTTTCTTCTAGTGATGATATCTTAGGTTCAAATATCATAGGAAGAGATCTTAGTACCTTTTGAACAATTACAGATTCTTTGATTTCTTCTCCCAATCCCATGATTGCATTTATTGTTTCATCGACTTGTAACAAGTAAGTTGTAATATTCGCATCTTCCTTCATCTTTAGTTGTTTGAACTGACCTCCATAAGTTTGAAGCTTTGTTGCTTTGACTTTTGAATCTCCTTCATAAATATTTCAAAGTTTGTCCCAAATCTCTTTAACGGATTTACAATGTGCAACTTTGATGAATATCGTTTCACCAAGACCATTCAAAAGTGCATTTGTGGCTTTGGAATTATTCTGACTGAGTTTCACTGCTTTGTCATTTGTTGGCAGAACTACTGGTACTGTGTATCCATCTACAATTGATTGCCAAATTTCAAATCCTTGTGCCTATATATATGTCTTCATCCTTATGCTCCAAAATGCATACTTATGTCCATCAAACTGTGGTATTCCATTTTTTACAAGTTGTTGCTCTCCATGATCTACCTTTTAGTGGTTAAACTGATTTCTAAAGGAACCTTCTCTGATACCAATTGTTGGATTATTGAGAGGGGGGGTGAATCAGTAATAGAGCAATTGAATCATTTTTAACCATATAATACAAGTGGTATATCAATGTAGCATTATCATCCAATAACTGCAGAGTAAATAAGCAATGAACAAATGAACAATCATACACATACACAGTACACAAGTGTTTTACGTGGAAACCCAAAGAGGGAGAAAACCACGAAATGTTTTTTCTTATATGTCTTGAATAATTACATTCATTGGAAGCACCAACTTCCTTTGTTTTTCAGTTGCAATTAGAAGGAGGCACCAACCCCCTAGTTTCTCGGGCTACAACCTGAGGGAATCTCCAACTCCCCAATTCTCTGGCTACAACCAGAAGGAGGCTAAAACCCCCTATGTTCTCCAGCTACAACCAGAAGGTGGTTACAACCACCTGTCATTTCCTCATCCAATCACCTTGACGTATAATTAGAATGATGGAACCACTATCACACTATCATTGTGAGATATACCACTGTATAATGGTATCAACCTATACCACTGTACAACTGTATCAACCTATACCATTGACCTACATCCAACCTGTACAACTGCCCTGTAATCAATTTGTACTTGAATTGAACATGTATCAACAAAAATACAACAGGTACACGACCTGTAGTGCCGCAACACATATATGTACGCGCCCTATCTGTTATGAAGCCCGCGTATGTACGCGACCAAACTGTTATGCAGCCTGCATATGCCTTCTGAAAACTAGGGTTTCCTTTCTCTTGAAAACTTCTAACCCTTTGTAACTTATTTCACATAGATCTGTAACCTGTCACTGTATCCAGACTGTATCTGTACCCTGTGCTCGCATCCTCTTTACCCAAAGGCTCTATATATCTCTCTAGTCATGTGCCATATAAATGTGTATAATCATAAACAAGTATAATATCCCTCACATGATCTAGACATCAAACCCTCTCTGGTATTCAGCCTCTCAATACATCAACCACTTCACAAATAGAAGCTCTCAACCATGTACCATAAAAAGCCTTAGATATATGACAAGAAATACAAAATGTGCCATAACTCTAACAAGATGTATCGATGATAAATTACTCCAGCACTATATTTATGTAGTTATTACTTATACAAAAGTTCCCATGCAGCCACTAGTCTCTCTAGGGAGAATTCTCAAATCTCCATAACCATTTCTCATGTATACATCAAAATCCAACTATTCACAGAAATAAGACATACCTTTTGAACCAATGGATAGATCTGATGTATTTGCACATTGTAGACCTTCTTGGGAGCTTGATCTCAGAATATAGAACCTCTGCATCTTCATCTCTTAAATTTTCCATGGCTTTACCAACATGTGCACACCCTAATACATTGCTAGCCCACATACATACAAACCCTAATACAATGTCAGCCTGCGTATGCCTTAGTATGTATGCACCCTAATACACTGTCAGCCCATGTACGACTCAGAAACTAGGGTTTTTTAGTATTCGTTGTAATTCCAAAACTTTCACCATCAACCCTTTGTACTACGTCAAACTTTCACAACTTCAGATGTATCAATGAGTTCTTCCAATAAGCCTTACACAACAAAAGATATTCAATGTGTTCAAGTGTAATCAAATGAGAGAGCCTTGCCTCTTATTTATACTTTCATGTAGCATCCCACTTTCCTTATTTTAGGGATTTATTCATTAACTTTATTATTTAAATAATTTATTTTGCAACACTTTGACTTTTGGGGGCTTCTAGATGACTCATAAGGGTCCTCCAACTTCACATGGCCATAACTCTCTAACCGTGAGGAGTTATGTGACGTTCCACATACCACCGAAAATGGCATGACAAGCACTATTCATCTAGGATAGTTTCACTGACAAATTCACTGACCTTCATCTCATTATTCCATAATTAATCATGGGTTCTCTAACCACACTTCTAGGATAACTCAATCCGCAAAGCGTCTTCCTATGAGGGATTTCACCATAAGGGGACCACTTTGGATTTCATCCATTTGTAATTATTATCGACTATGACAAGACAATAATGAGTCATCTTTACATCAAGCAAACTTGGGTCCATTACCGAAACCTTTGTGCTACCAGAATTTGCTACCGGACTTTCTTAAAGGGTTGACATCAATGAAAACCAACCTTAATCAACAATATGAGGCCATTTATACCAATTTTTCCACATAAAATTCTGAATTATAAATTAGAATAGGGCTGACCCCCTTTATTTACCCTTACATTATGAAAAAATGAAACATACATGAAATAAAACCCTAAAGAGGGTGGTGTCATGCCCTAGTAGGGTGATGTAGGGCTAGATAATGTGAATTTCAGTGTCAATGAGTGGAACCTTGGGCCTACAAAGGCCATGTTTCATGATTCTATGTGCAAACGTCTCATGCCATGAGCCTCCAACTATCAAACTAGGTCCAGAATCCATCATCCATCAAACCCTAGCCTCCAAGATGACATCAAGGGATAGAGGGTGGCATCCTAGGCCTCCAAAGGCAACGTCCAAGTGTATAAGGTGACGTCATGTGTGGCTCATCATCCTTTGTTGGGAAAGGTCCTACAAAGGAAACAAGTATGCCCTCCAAGGGTCCACAAGTCATATGATTCAAGCCAAGTAAGCCACATTTAATACAAGAACCACCCAAACAAGTGCATTAAATCCCCCTTTTCAAATTAAACAAATGCCCAAAGACCTTATAAAATTTTCCAAATTTAAGTATGGGAGGGGTGTCATGGTGCTCTATTGGGTAGGCTAAACCCCAATTCAAGGAATGTTTCCCAAGAAGATCCTATCTAGACCATGTAATGAGTATGAGGTGGATTGGGGAAGGACTCTTGGGAATGGGTTTCTTAACATATCAAGGGTTCATATTGTCTCATTTATGGGTGCCTTTGTGGAGGGTGTGCTACATCCTTGAGTTTCCCTGTGTTTACAATGCAACATTTTTCCAAGCCCTTTATTTTCCTTTTTATTAAGTCCGAACATTGAGTTCTATGTGAAATGGAAAGAAAAAGATCACCATAATTCCACTTGAAGTTAGAACACATTGAGTGTTATATGCACTAGAAATTAAAGAACACCGCAATGCATTCCCCCCATCAAGCAGGACATAATTTATTCATTTTTTTATTATTTAAAAGTCCTTTATTCATTCAGAGAAGCATTTCATGGCTCTTAGGACTTAATGGCGAGCATTTATGTATGATGTTAGCTACAACACCTATGGGCCATTAGCCCCTTCTTCCCATAAAATGAGTTACAAACCCTTATTAGGGTCAATGCACCCAAAAACCCAAAAGATGAGGAAACAGAGAGGAAGAAGTGTGGAAAGTGGTAAGTATGAGTGAGGAATGGTACGATGGCCCTTCAAGGAAACCCCCCAGTAGCAACTCTTTTCCTGAGGGTGACCCGCTTACTAGAATACCATGTCAACCACCAAGGTTAAATTAGGAAAAATATATAATTTCCAAGCAAACGTTCCACGATCAATAAAGGACTCTTTAAAACATACTTAAATGATTCAAACGTTAAAGTGACACTTAACATGAGACTAGGCTTGTTACCTCATGAAGCAAGACTTGTTGTCTTCTGGGAGTGAGGTCAATGTAATGGACCTTTCTCTGTTGCAAATGATGATGATGGTGATATGTGGTGAAGAAGAGAGGATTTGTGGGTTATCCTATCCATTCGGCTCTCGACACTCCATGTCTGCTACCTATAGGCCTCGAGAAATCATCCTTAGTTACCCCTAGGTTGGGGGGGTAACAGGTCCTAAAATAACACCAAACATTAAGCAAGAGAGAGAGAGAGAGAGAGTTTTAAACTAAAGCTTTATCACTTACAATCGAGAGATTAATGTCATCTTCAATCCTTGGGAAAATGGAATCAATGAAACAACCTTCTATGGAGGCAAGGAGCATGATAATTTATGAATATCAAACCCTAGGACTATACCATCATATCCCTAAGAATGAAATTCGAGTAAATAAACCCTAGAGTTTATACAATCATAAACCCTAGGTGTTGTCCCACTCTTCTAAGTCATCTAGAAAGAAAGTCAAATGGAAGGAGGTTAAACCCTAAGATTTATACAATCATAAATCCTAGATTTTAACCAATAAGAGAAAGATTAGGGGGATATACAATGATAATCCCTAAATTTACCTTGTATGATTAAACAATTATGATGGACAAGAAAGGGAAGGGGATAAATAATCTTAATTCTTCCTTAGGGTTTCTAACAAAATCATTCAAAGATACAAGATAACATGCAACTATTAACCATATAATAGAGAATACACCAACTATACCATGAACAAACACTTAAACTTGGAACAGAACACTTACTATGCCAAATCGCTATGCATGAATAAACCCTAGTTTCATGAGCATCCACCAAAATAAGAAAATGCATCCACAAGACTATCCTCCAAAATGTGCACACAAGTACTCCATTGTAGAAAAGAAGAGAAGAGAGCTATAAAAGTGATTCTCCACAAATGTGAGTTATGATTTATAAATGAGGTAGCAACAACCTTTAAATATGAGGAAACCCTGGCACTATAAACCCTCAACATCCCCTAGAAAATAAAATGTCCATGATACAAGGTGGATAGGTCATGTTCGACCCCAAAAATAGCATCAAACATAAACAGAACATGCCTATACACCAAAATGTCCCCTCTAAAGTGAAATGTGTAAATGTAGGATTCTATAGAAGGGTGATGTCATGCTCTAGAAGGTTGCAAGGGCCTCCAAAGGCCATGTCTCATCATCAAAAGATGTAAATCATAGTGAAAGATCACACCTCCTCATTAAAGGTCATGTCCCATCATCAAAGGACCCAAACTCATCATCAAAATGGATTCCTTAGTGGTATGGTCAACCCCACCATCATCAACCATCATAGTACATGACATCATCATCAATATGCTCAATGTCCAAGGTGGAAAAGGCCAACGTTCAAGGTGAAATAATGGTCCATCATCTTTCCAAGGGGTGTCCAATCATCTCAAATGCAATGTCCTCAAATTAAATTACAATGTGGCTTCGGGGTACATTGTCCATAGTGTGGGCTTCCTACCCATCCAATAGCCAATAAAACCATACCTACAATATTTGAGCTCACTTCTCCATCGTCTGAGGCCCATGAGGTATGGGATGGTTTCCCAAGGTGTGTCTAGTCATCATATGGTCCAATGCTTTACATCAGATGTAAAATTTCATGTGTATAGTGAAAAACATCCTAGGAATCATCATGAGAAAATCCTCCAAAGGACATGTTGGAATGTTCAATAGTATTGAGAGGGAATGCATACTTTAATTCCTTTTTTCTCTAGATTATTTTAAAACATATTATCATTTATGATTTCATACATTCATATCAAAAATATACTCATAATAATCACATACATTAATCAACACATTCACAAATATATAAGTGGAATCCCAAACTATGAAAACATTGAAATTATTTTACACATAAATGCCAATTTGTGTATAAACAATTTTCTATGAGGACACCAATCCTCTTATGATCACCAACTCATCATTCAGGCACCAACCTACAAATGAATGAGGACACCAATCCTCCTATTAGCACCAACTCATCATTCAAGCACCTACCTGCAACTGAATGAGGACACCAATCCTCTTATGAGCACCAACTCATCATTCATGCACCTACCTACAACTGAATGAGGACATCAATCCTCTTATGAGAAACAAATCATAAATCAATTGTTCATGGGAACCAACCTGTCAAATACTCCAATCTCCTTCCTTTCTCCACCCTGCCACCCTGAAAATACATAAATACCTTAATTTTCTTTAGTAAGTTTCTCTAGCATAATTTATACTCTGTGTCTTCAAGCTTCATATTATCTTCATTGTTTCCATGACTTCGTACAGACCTTAGAACCTCTTCTCATCGTACTTATGCTCCATGCTCTTTTCACACTCACTTATTCTTCTTTTCATCTCAATTCAGCTCTAGCATCTTAACTTATACCTTTAATCCTCCCACGATTTTGACCACATAACAAAATCCACTTTGTGAGGTCGGCTCCAAATATCCATAATAATTGGGCTCTAAATAGCCCCAAATTCCTTCCTTATTTTTCACATGGGCTCTCTTATTGTTCACGGTATGAATTTCATCACTCAGCACTCATTGGACCATACTCTGAATTAAATTTGGATCGTCGATATTTTCACTATCTCATGCAATACACCTTCGAAGTTCAACAACCATCGAATTAGGATATAGGATTGATACCATTCATTGATCTTGTTTTATTAGAAATGTTCAACAACATTTTGATCCACAGTAGTCATTGGATCTAGATCTCGGATAAATCTCCTTTGTCGATTTGTTTCCATGTTCCCCGGATATCAAGGCTTATTGAGTCACCACGACATCGGGACCACGGGGCCTTTTCTTTGCATTCATACTTCTATTTGGGACAATATCCACGATCCGGCATGACATATGTGTTGGGTCCCACTGATGACATGGTGTTGAAATCATCCCATCTACATGGACCATTCATTTTTTTACACGTCCCTGATCGGGCCATTAACACTGGCATTTTCTAGTCTGTTGATGTGGATTCCACGTGGTTTGCTTGTGTGGACCTGCCACGTATAGCGGTCCCAAGACGTTGGGACTTTTTAACATTCCCAACTTCCCTAAACTCCTGATGGCCATGAGACACAATGATCTAGACCGTTGATCGTGCTGGTGATCAATAGTCACAATATCTTCCTTTATGATATCTTTTAGCGATGGATCGTCGTTGATCCGGATCATGGATCCAATCAGGACCGTCGATCTATCCTTAAGTGAAATCAATATAGATTGTAGGGCCACCACATAACCTAAATACTACGAAACCTTGCTTCCACGTGTCGTCTCCATAATGGGGCTCTGACGTCATCCTGGTGTATCTCGACGTCATGATGTCGGGCCTTTTAGCACTTCCCAACAACAAATTCCTCTCGAGGGCCGAGATCCAAAATAATATGAGTCGTTGTTATGATGGATCTACAATCTAATCTCCATCATTGATTTCTTGTAAGCGTGGATTGGTCTCTCCCTTAACCACCTTGTATGCTTTAACCTTCAATATGACTTATGTCCATCGATCTAGATCTGAAATGGATGGTCAGATCTCTTTCCACCATCAATTGTCGTAAATTTTACAGACTCCTTCTAGCTTCGATCCAATGGCTCCTATTAATCATTGGCTAATCCGATGGATAAGGGTTATTGTCCCCACACTTCTATTGCACCACTTATCATCGTTGATCTTCACTCGACGATCTAATCTCCACCGTCCAAAATCATACAAAGATTTACTTTATGTGGGCCACACCAGAACTATGAACAAAACCACACTCACGAGTCTTTCGAGGCCACATATATCTTACCACCATATCTTGGGGTCTCGGACTTAATCAAGTGTTGAGCTAAAGTAAAATCATCAAGGGGCGATGTCTGAGATGATGCGGGTCGTCAATCTTGGAAGGTTTCTCCTAGGTCTAATCTTGATAGCTCCTTTCTTAAACTGTCAAAAATCTCCCCGGAAAATATAATCAAGGGCGACTATTTTACAGTTAATTGGATCCAACGGTTGTTGTTCCTTGTTGTATGCCAAAAAAGTTGACATGATTCTTCGTTGGTCTTGTTTGTACACAAAAGAGGATTCAACCTCAACTTTATACCACACTTCATCCTAATCACGTGTCCTTCTTTGATCCTTTGTTGATGCAGTCCATATGCTTTGCTATGCTTCTTATGTTTGTCTACAGGTTCGATCCTTGAACCTGTTATCCTCAAGCACACCTTATTAAGAATATTTTCATAAGCAATTCCGATCATGTCCCTGCATTTAAATTATATGCTAGATTTGATACAAACTCGCTCTGAATTGGTCAAACCAAACTATCCCTTATCATGACTGCCACACCCTTGGCATCAATGAAAATCTACTCGACAATACCATGTCAATTGCACCATGGTCAAACAAAGTCCAAAAATTCATGTAAGACCAATAATCATGAGATATAAGAGTCATTAGAATCATACAAAGTAAGCCATCGTTTAATGCAAAATCCAAATAATCAATTCACATTAAGTATATTCTTCAAACTTCACATTATCTCAAGACTTTATGCAATTTGGAAAGTTTAGGTATGGGAGAACCATCAAATCACCCTATTAGGTGTGGCAGTACCCAAGTAGAGAGATATTTCCCAAGAGAACCTTTCAAAGTGAAAGTATGGTGGATGAAACAGTTGAGGTTACTTCGTGGTGATGGAATTATTAACATACAAGGTATCGTTCTTGGTCTATCTCCATGAGCGCCATTGTATAGGGAGCGCTTGCTTCTTGAGATACTATTTCCTCGTCAGTGTGTGTATTCCAAACCCATTTTATTTCTTTTTGATATTTTTTTATTGGTTTGCAAGTCCCCTTTTCAAGTTTCAAGCCCTTTATTCTTTCTTTAATTCATTTAAGTCCTTTTAATTGATATGAATTCAATGTATTAGGACTAGGGGTGATCACCTCAAAGTGAGGGGGTATACCTCAAGCTAACCTTTGGATTTTGACTTGTTCATTTTTCATCCCATCATTTATTCTTTCTTTCATAACAGTTTTTTTATTTTTTTATATTTTAGCTACTACATCACCTTGGCATTCTATCCCTTCTTCTCATAACAGAATGAACCACGAGTATTTTTGGTGTACATGTAACAACCATTATCAAAGTTTAGTACATTGTGGAATGCCCCGGGATGGAAAGTGTTAAGTATGGGGGGGATCGGTATAATACCCCTATCAAAGCCTCCTAGTAGTACATGTGTTCCCTAAGAGTGACAACACTGGACTAGGATACAAATGATGGCCACCAAGGTGAAACAAGGAAAAAAGCATAACTTCCAAGATTATGACCAATTTTCCAACTTCAACCTATGATCTTCACCTGAATGCTTAATGCATTAAATATAACACTTTATATGAAACAATGACTAGTGTACCTCGCAATGTCTTGTACCACCATCATCCAATAAACCATGTTGATTAGGAGTGATAAGCTGAGATGAATGAGGAGGGAGGCATCTGAGGTAATTTTTTCTATGGAGAATAATGATCATCATCATTATAATTGGGATCACTATCTCCATTGTAGGCCATGAGACATGATTTCCTCTGGTTACCCCTAGGTGAGAGGGGGTAACAAAGGATACATTGACTTAATAAATAAAAATGAAATCATGTGTACATTGTTTTATTTATGTAGGCCATTATTATAGCTACATGCAATCCCTCGTTAGTTGCTTCTCAATGGACTTGTTTCTTTTTATTTCACATTGATCTTTTAGTAACATCAATGATAATTGTCTAATTTTTTCTATTTGTTGGTGTTCTTAACACTTTGGCTAGAGAAAGTTATAATAAAAAGGGGGAATAGAAAACCCAACAACAATGAAAAATTTGTAAGTACAATAAAATCTTCAAATGTGCATCTTTCCTATTTAGTTTAGTAATGTATCCTAATACACATTCTAATAAGGAAAATAAGTAGAAAATAGATAAATGATACAAGATTGAACTTAACCAGAGATTTATTGTGGAAAGATAGGAAGAGTGGCCTCTATTAACATTTTATGTCAAAATAAATTTTAAAGAAGAGCTTTCTAAACACTAATGGATCCATGTGTCTTGTTTGCATAAAAAAAGGCGTAATAAGGGAAGAGGTCTCAAATAGTGTTAGATCGAAGGGTATGCAACAACTTTCTTTGTAATTGAGTAAGCTATCTAATGAAAAGGAGAACACACTTTTAGTCTTCATAATGAATCCAAGATTTGAAAATGTGAGGATCTCTACCCAAACAATAGTATCTACCACAAATCTCATAATAAGAAAAATAGGAGAAAATGAAACTTGTTCATCCAACTCAAGGTTTGTGTTACATAGTTTACATATAAGTTGATCATGAGGTATGTGATGATTAGTGTACATACTTATTGAGAAAAAATGTGAACCGCCCAACATAAAAGTGAAGGCTATGAAAGAGTTGGCCACTAATATTGCTTCAAGTGATTATAGTATCATTCTCAATATAGAGAAGTATGATAATGATGAAGTTTTAGATAAAGTAAATATCCTTGGGAATTCCAAGTATACCTCATATATGCTTAGTGAACCTAGAATTCATAATTACTTTATGGTTCTCTCTTTAAAAATTCTACAATCAAGAATATAGATATTGAATGGTAGGACATTTTTAGTGTTCATTCCAATTGAGTGTAAAATGGTCATATCCTTGACATATCCTTGGCTAGAGGTGCGTGAGAAAAGGATCTCTACTTACCAAGACTAAAATTAACTAAGGAATGAATTTCATACCAAAATTAGATAAAGAGTGAAGTCGGTGCAAGAAGGTAACAATGTGAATCAATGCTCCAATATAAGAGGTTAAATTCCAATTTCTAAAAAAAATAGCATGAGGAACTAATATCTTATATCTAGTGAATTTAGAGAGCATTTAAACAACAACTCTCTCAATACGTGACCATTTTATTTGTTGAAACATAGTACATCAAATCCCACATCTATGCAGTAAATTCAATGATACAACCTTGCGAAACAAGTTGATCTTAACTTAGACACTTTGAGAACATGGTTTCTTGGAAAGAGTTAAAGCAACGTAACCTTTGTCGATTTGGGTTTGAAAAGCATGGGTCATACTAAATGTTTGTCCAAAAAACACCATGACTAGATAAGTATACGATGTGGTAACATCCATTACCTTTATTTTGTAGTAAACATGAATGTAGGAGAACACTTTATTGGCAATAACATTAATTTCTTTTGGGTTAACTTATAATCAATGGGAGTCACAAAAGTTATTGATATCATCCCACTATTTTTAGAGACCTTCAATGATGTTCAAAACAAGGATGATATCATGTGCCAAAAACATGATGGCAATAGTAACATAGAAGATAGTACAACTTTCATTTAGGCCCAAAGTGTTGATAATCAATTTCTCAAACTTATTGGTATATAACACAAAAGGAGTGGAAGACTTGGGGAAACCCTATGTAACACCAATTACATTGTGAATGTCAATAATGGAAATTGTGCAAACTTTCACTTTACCAATAACCATTTTGCATAAACTAGTAACAAGAGAAATAATCACATCTAGAAAGCCCAAGTCCCTTAGTCTTTGAAGTAAAGAACATCAAAGGATGGTATTGCATGCTTTCCTTGAATAAAAAAATTAATAGTAGCCTTTCTTCTCTTCATTTTTTGTTCCTCTATAATAGTGTGAAGAGATGGGATATGATTTGTAGTTCAATGATTTTGTTTGAAACAAGCATGGTCCTTTGCAGTAAATCTCTTGATTTGCAATTTTTTAATGTACCCATCCAACACAATGGTGAAAATTGTGGCTAGGACTATCCGACCATAATGGCCATGTAATAGGACATGGATTAAAGTGGTACCCGACTTTGAAAAGGACATGGATAATGTTGGAATTCTAGGAAAGAGGGAAAATAATAAGAGACTATGATTGAAAATAATAACAATATGGACAACTAAAATAGTAAGAATGTGTTTGAGAAACCTTGCTTTGGGGTATTCATCATGATGATCTTTGTCGATATTAAACTTGAAAATAGCATTGCAAACCATTTTATCCTAGAAAAAGTAGCACGCGGGATTAGGTTGCATAAGAATGAGAATTTATTTTGGAATATCACAAAGGGATGAGGCATAATCAAGCTAGACATGAGAATCAAAGATTGGATAAGTATTCTTTTTAGGTAAGAAAGTATTCCAAAAGGCCATATGGTTGGATGTCCTTATTCCTTCATTTTTATTTGTCCATGTGTTTTTTTGCTTTTTGTTAGTTAGAGGGACATAGGCACAATGGAGAAGAGCGAACAAGTTGAGGATACATTTTAATATCGTTGTCCATATTGCACAAAAAAAATTGAATTTTTTTTCAATAAGGTTGCGATAACATAAGTTTACAAGAGTTGGGATTTATCTTTAGATAATTAGTCCTCATCCAACTTATGGTAGAAAATAATTGTAAAATAGGAAGGTGAAGGGTCTACATGGAAACCAAGTGGAAGTATGGCAGGGAGATTTTTGAAGGAGAAGGGTATGATTATAAATGTAATGGAGATTGGTTAGCGAAAATTCATATATATAATGAATAAAAGAATGATTAATAACACAATCCACGACACTAAAACTTTGTGCATAAGAAAACAAGTGAAATGAGAAGACAACGAGAAGCTAGAGATACTAACTAAAATCACCATGTTATGGGACTTTAATAAATAGTAGGGTGTGGAAACTAAATCCATTTAAGATTGGTCCAATTCATAATGATGATACTAAATCTAAAGTTGATTAATGGACTCTTGAACATCACAATGTAGATTACTAGTCTTGGCATCAAATTTTCCCACTATAATAACATCACCCACTACCTAATACTTATTGATACAAGGATAAATATCCATGTAAGGGGATTTTCTCCCAACAAAAGTATTAAATGAGTATATGGATGGGAAGTAGGAAACAACAATAATATATTCCCTTTGGCTTTGATCATACGAAATGCACATGAATCTAAGGTGGTGGTTGTAATATTGTAAATGAATAATAGTTTGCAATTGATCCCTAGATATGAAAGCAATACCATTACAATTTTTACTACTATGTCAATGTATTCCTCTTTTTTCTCATGAGTTTTGGTAAAGAAAACAATTGTCCTTAATAACATCTTTGTCAAAACCTTTGTCAAATATTAAATCAAGTTGAACCAATTGAGACCTCAATCGAGTACACTAAAATTGACCATGCTATCCAACCTTATATGCCTCCCTTATTATGATGTAGGATGCATGGATATTCTTGTTAGATAACAAGTTATCATACAATGAATCATAATGACTTAGATGAAAAACCTTCCCCTCAACCTAACAAGTGGTGTAAATATCATAAATGAAATATCACACTATTGTTGAATGGCATTCTCTTCAAAAGAATGCTTCTAAGACTTCTTGTTATGGCTTTAGACCTTATGAACTGGGATAAGTTTTAACATCTCGACATGACACTTCTTAGCCAAGACTAGAAGATACATCTAAACATGACACTTATTTACCAAGCAAGAATATACATCTTAATATGTATCTTCTTCACCAAGATAAGAAGCTACATATGAATTTGACACTTCTAACTTTCAATATAAAACTAGAACATTTTGACCACCTCCCTCCAACCAACATTGGGGTGTTGTTACTCCTAACTCTAAATCCCAATGGTTTGGATGTATAATAATTTAATCATTCACCTCAAACTTATTGATTGAGACTTATTTAGCATGCTCTAATTACAAGGACTATCTCATTGCTAAAATCACCCTTATGCTTATCCTTCCTCCTATTGTTCCTCAATCTTCCATAAACATGCTCCCTTAGATATTTCTTTTCATCAAGTTTATTTCTCTGCAAGATGTTCTTTGTAGCCTTCCCTTTTTTCTTCATTTAGATCCTTAACCTACTCTTTCTTTTCTAGGACCTCCCATGTCCTTTTTTCATGCTCCTTATGTTCCTTTGGCCTCTATTTAGCTTGCATCTTTGGTTATCTCATCCCCATCGTTTCCTTCTATCATCATTGTTAGAATTTTTCAACATGATTTTCCCCGTCCGTGACTTTGTATCTCATTGGGTAACCTTCTTTTTCTCATCCTACTCAGCTCATATATTTTGCCAAGACATTGTTTTTCCTTGCGCCACTCAGCATAGGTGCCTTTCCATTGTTTCCTTCCTCCTTGAGGGTGGCCTTGATAGGCTCACATATTTCCTTATCCATTTGATTATCTCTCCTTCTAACCTTCTTCCTATCCCTAGATATCCCTTGGAATATATGGGGAACACCTTGCCTCTTTTATCCTTCATTCTTCCACCTTATTCCTCCACTTCCTAGCCTTTTTCTACCTACCATGCACTATACATTTTATCTATGATGAACATGTTCTAAATTTTTTATCTTGGGTTATGGCTTGAACTTTAGATAACTCAAGCCTAGTTGAGATCCATTGTTGTGCTTCCCTCCCTTGGTTTCCTATGCAATGTTTATATCTTGTTTGAATATTCCTTTAGAATGTAGATATTTAGGTTTCTCTTGTGACCATGATACCATTGTATCTCTCCTCTCACCTCTTGTCTCATTTTCCCATTTACTATCTCTTTTTAGCATCATTAGATCTTTTATATCACCTCATTTTCCTTAGCTATCTCTTGATTTTATTTTCTATTTTTTCTTTTCATGTATACTTTTCCTTCATTATTTGTTGCTATATTTTCCACCTCCTTTGTCCTTTTACAACCAATATATTTTCTACATCCTTTCTGACAAGAGATAGTAACAATATTATTCCTTCGCTTTCTCACTTAGTGTAGATCCCTCTTATCTATTTTCCCTCCTCCAACTCTTGCTAGCATTGTCACCTCTCTCCCATTTTACCTTCACTAGATCTTGTTGGTGGGTCATACCATGAATATGACTCACACTTTTTGGCAAGTGAATTGAGTTACACATGACCTTGATCAAACATTCTATGGACCATTGATCAAGGCTCTAGTGAACACATACACTTGATTAAGGGTTTAATAAACCCTTGAATATAGGTATGCAACCCATGGAAATAACACAAAGAAATATTTTAAAACCCCTCTATTGAAGGTTTATAAACCCTCAATCAATGTATTTAAAATCCTTGATAAAGGTTTTAAGCTCATTGGATGGTTTACAAGGTAGCCCTTATTGTAGGTTTTTCAAGATGATACAACTTCCCATAGGTCAAAACCCTTCAAATATTCCATATTATGTCATAGAATTGATATTACTGGATTCAACATTGAGTTATCTTTCCAATGGCATATGATTTTCTTGTTTTCAATTTCATAATATATTTGTGATTAATTACTTTATAAAAATGATATGACATTGTTTTTCTCTAGTTCATAAAATGCTAAAAGAACATTTGTATCTTAAAAACACGCAACCAAAATATTAGGGAAAATAACCAAGGCACATGCAGAAGTCTACTCTTTGAAAAGGTTTTTTTTTTTTAATTTATGTAAACATGAGATAAGATAAGATGAGTATATTAATGTATGACAAATGACCACAAAAGTATATCAATGGAACTATTTTGGTACATTGATGTCTATACCAAGCAGGAGTGTTAAAGCAGCCCCTATAAAAAATCAAGAAGCATGAAGTAAAATAGAATATAAGTCTAAACTAAAAACCTAGAGAGACAACTCCAAAAATGGAGGGGTAGTCCAAGAGAGAGAGATGTATGAGATCAATAGATCCAACATCTATGGCACCAGTGGTATAAGGCTATTCTATTCCACTTAAACCATCTCTCCTAACATCTGAGGCCAAATGAATAAAACTCAGAATGGATGGTTGTCTGGAAGAAGAATCGGAAGAGGAGCTAGAATGAGTGTTGTGTTGTTGTTTGGAAGGAATATCATGTCGCTATGGTCTAGAAGATCTCATATCATGACTGGTTTGTTTGCTAAAATGAGGTCCATTCTAGCAATTCCATTGGGGCATGATAGAGGTAGAAGAAATTCCCCGTGTCCTCACTAATATGGGATCATCTCTATCTATCTACCACTTGGTACCCCTAGTCGGGAGCATCGTAAAAAAGGAAGTGATTTTGGGGGTGGGAGTTAGTCCAGAGTGTGGATGTGGTTGGAGGATAGAAGAGAAGATATGGAAGGCCTCCTACATGTATAGCACCAAGCATCTCTGGTCAAGCTACCTAAATAAACTGCCAAGCATATGTAGGACTCTACAAAGACAATGGAATTGTTCTCAGATTTGTTGAAATATTGTAACTGTGACGTATATTCTAATTATAATTAAGTTATTATTAAATAGATCAATCCCCTTTTGTGGATTGATCATGTCGAGACTTATGTATGACCTAATCCCATTTTCTAGATTGGTCAAACCCTAATCAAATGATGCTAATTGAGAAGTCGACTCCTAAAGAAAATTAAAGTGGTCTTAGCCACTAATTGAAGAAGTCGTCTCAACTTGGTGAAAAGACACAACCCTAGCGTTCCTCAGTGACTATAAATAAGAGAGGCCATCGCCTCATTCACTCACTCACTTAGCCACTCATCTAGTGCGCATATTTTGGGAGATAGTTACAATTGCCAGAAGAAGGAGAGAGAGGTGCAAGCTCATTCTTGGTTATTCTTGGTGGTTTTTTTTTTTATCTTGGCATTTTATTGGCAATCTATATTAAAGAAGTTTTTGTTGGGTTTTCTCCCCCGTGAGGTTTCCCAGAATAAAATGTTATGTACCTTGTGATTGTATTTCTCTCAGTGATCCTGCTTATGCTATTATTGTCTAGTAAATTGAAAAGAACTTAATAGCAGCTCTAAATTTAACATGGAATAAGAGATAAACTGAGTAGAGCATCTTTCACTGGGTAACCAAAAATGTCAATGTTGTCATACAAGAAAATTAGGGATTTTTATTGGAAGGGAATTTCTGTCTGAAAACCATCTAGGGAAGTGCACCCTAGCCTAGAAAACTCATTGGCAGCTTGAGAACACCTTTTTAGTGGCCAAAGCCTCCGAAAAGTGAAACCCTAGTTTTGACTGGTACCAGAAAACCAAAGAACCAATACGAGAAGTACCAATCCAGATTTGCACAAGTTTAGTTTCAAGGGATAAAATTTGGATTTTTTGAAATCAGAGTGCTCTAGCCTACTCGCCTCAGCCCAGCGCATCTAGTCCCTAGATCCAAATTCCAAAATTCAAAAGTTGAAAAATTAGGGTTTCCTCATAAAACCTTAAGTTGCAGTGCCATATACAATTGTAGTTGTAGTTGCAGTCGCAGTACTAGTTCCTTCATGCCATTTGTAGCGCCATCACCAGTTGCAGCGCCATCACCAGTTGCACTACCATTTGTAGCAAAAGTTTTTTTTGAAGTGTTGGGACTATTGTTTTATAGTCCTAGTGTGCCTTACCCTAGAAAGATATTGTCAAAGGTATGTACTTACATATGGTTAAAATGTATTTCTATTCTAAAAGGGTACTTGCAGAAGAAAGGATTTGCTGACAATCATAGATCCAAAAGGATCTCAAATCCAACCCATTCAAAGGAATAATGCACCCCAAGTTTGATTATATTGATATGCATATATTTGTTATTATTTTGACATCTAGGTTGTATGTTGAAGTTATGACCATCGTACTAACCCTTGGTCAAAATTAAATCCAAAGTATTAGAATGAGATGAGCGTTTATTCTCTAACTTATATTTCCATCAAGACAACATATTTTCTTAGTTCAGAGGACAAGTTGAAGAAATCACTTGTCATATTGAGTGAAGGAGACTTGGAAGAAAAGAAACACACTCATTCTTGAGGATAAAACTCCAGGTTCCAATTTTGATTGATTAAGTCGATAAAATTCAAAGTTGCACATGACAAGTTTGATCACTTCCTCATTACAAGTAAACATTATAGTTGTGGTAGCAGTATTTCAAAAGTATTATACTAGGTAGCATGTGAGCATATTGAGATAAATTCTTATTGTAATCATTTACCAGATACAACTATCATCTCCTCTAGGAGAAACTTCTTGTGTTTGTTCCAGGTTACCATGGAGGAATGTTTGATCACAACACTAGAAGAGTGTTGATCTCATTTCATATTGTATTTCTTACTTTTGATCTTTGTTTTAGGCAGGTCACAAGTGATAGATCTAAAGGAGATATTGTAAACATTGTTCTCTCTATTGCTTTATTATTATAAAGAGTATTATTCTTTTCTATTGTTGTTCTTGTTCCGAGAAGGTCACAAGTGCCCTAAGGAAGCTATAGTGATGGTTGCAGGAGGAAACATATTAGACAAAGCATGAAACAGACCATATACATTCATGTACCAAAGAAGATGAAGAAGAAGCTATTTTTGAGATACAAAGTATCTCATATGGAGGTTGATTGTAAGGAGCAGAAGGCTCCAACGATGATCGAACATTAGAACATAACTCACAGTAGAATTGGTCAAAGGATAATGAAGCCACCTTGACAGGAAGCATAAATCACTTTAAGTTTGACTCATCTTTTCATATTAATACTTGGTAGTCAACACCAAGTATATCCTGTAGAGACTATGAAGTCGTTGTAAACTCAGAAGAAATCAAGAACAGAGTGAGCCTGATCTCAGATAGGATCAAATGGGAAAAAGAGACATCCTCTAGGACTTGCAAACAGATGCCAAGAGTTGAGAAGACTATATCGTAGCTTCAAAGACCTCTATGAGACATGAAATCTACTGGAAAGATTCCCTTTTTTCAGTGACAAAGAAGGAAGCCAGTGAGAAGGACCGTGATATGGATTTTTTCATGAGACTAGAAGAGAAGGCAGTGTTGACTTCCAAGATTGATCTAACAGATCAAGCATGTTTTAGATAACAGTATAATAGATGTACGAAGACTAATGATGCAGGAGCATCGCTCCACCTCAGCAAATGCACCAACACGTAGAAGCGCAATGGAGAAAGGGAGAGGCACCAACCCTCTCATTTTTAAAATTTGAAATATGATTCAATACGGATTTTTGTGTTGTAAGGTTGTAAGAGTCATACCATACCTTTGTACAGGTAGTGGATAGGGTTTCCTTGAATGGTTTCCTGTAGCAGTTCCAAATCGTAGTCTGGTCTGGACATTCATTTATGGAATGAGCTGTAGGAGTACGGTGTCATAACTGAGGCAATGATAGTACTAAGGCGGTGAAGAGGATAATCTCATAGATCCCTCTTTTGTAATTAGGAGACTTGAGAGAGAGATCTGGGGTGGAGATTCTTAGGAGACTTAGGATGTAGAATAGTTTTGAGAGATAGCTTGAGAGAATAGGGACTCTGTTGCAATCCATTTTTTGTAAACATCTGTATAGACACACAGAGATAATAGAAAAGAATTTTTTCCTGCATATGGTGTGTTTATGTATTTGTATTCATTGTTATGCTTTTATATGTCATTCATGTTTGAATGTATGAATTGGTGAAGTATTGTATGAGTTTCAAATGTTTCTCGTCTTAGAGTTTCCGAGTGCAAGGAGTGCACACAGTCTGCAAGGAGTAAGTTGACAGAGGTGAGTTAAACTCAAGGAAATCTTAGGAGGGATATCATTGAACCTTCATTAGCAGAAGTGTAAGGAGTGCACAAGAACTCTTTGTTGAGTTCATAGAGAAGCAAAGTTACTGAGAAATCTGTAGAGCTTTGCCAAGCAGGCATCGAGCGAGTGCAAGTGTGCACAGGAAGAACTCTGTGTTGAGTTTGGGAAGAACAGAGTTACAGAATACTGTGTAGAATCATCTCTGCAAGGTGTGTATCTAGCAAGGGGAACATTAGGAGGGCGAGAAGTATTTATTTTCAAGAAATCCTTCGGATCTAAGTTTGAAAAAATCCCATAAATGAAAGGAGTGCATGGGAAATCGAAATCTTCGAGGAGATAACGCTCAGAAGGAATAACGCAAGGAGTGTGTGGGTGATAGACTTATTCTATGTCCTAAAGCTTAGAAGAGATAATGCAAAGAGAGCGTAAGAGACAGAGTGAGATCGGAAGAGC